>ARYC01021002.1:0-19391 GCA_000711775.1 Oxytricha trifallax
AGTCTTCACATTAAAATGTTTTAATTTTTTCTATTGGTTGCTGTTCCTTATCTTCCTCAACCAATTCAACTTATGTTTAAACTCCCATCTCAGCACTCTACTTCTTGTTTTAAACTTAAATTTAAAAGACCTCAGCATCAAACTCTAGAGCTCTTACCTCTACCTCCTTTTCAGTATAAATTACTTCTGGTTTCTTGGAGGAGCCAAAGTTGAGCAATGATTAACCTGTTCCAAGAGGAACTCCCTTACGATTTATGTTAGCCGCCATGTTTAAATTCAAATTTGAATTTCTATTATTAATAAGTAAAAACCTCACTGGCTATACTAACTTTGTATAGGAGCTGGCACTGCAACAACAATGGTTGATTCTTAGGTGTTAGACATGATATTTATACTTAGTTTATAACTATAAATTTTCTAATTTTATGCTTAATATTTTTAATTTTGGTACCAACTGAGAAAAATTTCAGGTTGGTACTGGTACCAATTAGGTTTTGAACCATTTTGGAACTTTTCCATTAAAACCTCATTAGTTAAAAACTAGGTTACTAATTAAGTTTTGGTACTATTAAATTGTACCAATTAAATTTAAACGAATTTAGTATCGGTACTAATTAAATTTAAACAAATTTAGTACTAATTTAATGGAACTAAATTTATAAAAATGGAGCTCAATCTCTGAAGTTTGTTACAGCTTCTGCCAGCTTTCTCCACGTACCCTTACCAGGTTGACCTCCTATAAGATGCCCATATTTAATACTAAGATTTTAAACAGTAGAATCCAGAACTCTATATATTAAAATTTGAAATTCAATAACAAGACAAGGAACAAGGATGGAATCTATAAGTACTGCAATGAAAAGGGTTGAAGCTTAAGAAATGATCTCAAGATTTAGAAGCAAGGAAGATCTCTATCGATACCTCACTTAGCATGGTAAGCATGTGACATATACTTAATCATATACTATAGAAGGTTTATTCCTTCCAACGATGGAAGGTACCAAAATTTCATTCCTAAAAGCGATACTCTGCGATGAGAAGAAAGCTTCAAAAACAGTGAAATAAAGTTGATAGATATACCAAACTACCCAGAGATTTCAGTCACTAATCTCTACGAGGATGCGATGAAAGATGAAGAGGTGGTAATTTTCTTCCTACCAAGAAACAACTCTCTAACAAGCTTCCAGAAAGGAGCTTCTTCTTTGGAGTTCTTGGCACTTTAAGAGAGAACTATCTCAGAGATCATTGAAGAAGCGCACAAAAAACGCTACTCTATTTCTCCTGAAGATTAAAAGAAGCAAGGCATACTAATAAGCGAGACCTGGCTCGCTGAGCTTAAGAAGCACCCATTCCTCTCAAGTAAGCTTTGATTCATAACTTTGTAGGGAAACCTCGAACTGGTATATTCCTAATGAAAGAGCATGCGAAGGTTCACAGAGAGAGAAACTCATAGACTATTCATAAAGTAAGCAAGAGACTTTATAAAGATGTATAAAAACCAGAAGAAATGAACAAAGATGCAGGAGCTGGCACAAAGAGAAGAAATATGAGCCCAAGCAAGCCATAAGAAGAGGAAAAGAAAGAGAAGCCAAACCCATTTATGGGCCAATTTAATATGTGAATATATTCATTCGTATAAATCTAAAACTTATTTATAAACATTCATTCTTCCTCTCTCTTACAGCTGCTTTGAATCAAATCAACTGTATCGATAGGCAAGTCATGCATAAGATGATACAGCAGCAGCTTCTTGTACTGAGTCTTGATTTAACTCCAGTAGAATTCTATTCCATTAAATTAAGGACTATAAGGAACGTTATAAACAGGATATATTTAGCTCGTCATAAGCTTTCTTAGACTCCTTAGTCTTATGAACTGAAAGGTTATCAACAAACAGGAAGATCTCTTGGTTGCTATACTCTCTCTGAGCTTATGTAGGAACTCTATATACTACTCTCGCTTAATAGAGCGAGGGTGAATCACATAACTCTCTAAGCCTGAATCTTCACTTATACCAGCTAAAATTGCATGGGTAACTACCTTAACTTTTTAGTCATAAACTTCTATATTATCATACTTCTTATACCAAGACTTATTAATAAAAGTGTTGAAAGTAAACACAGCTTCATCTGCATGTATAAACTTGATGTTATTATCAATAGCCCTCTGCATTTAATCATATATAAGTTTAAATTATTACAATAAAATGGCACTGTAAATCAATCACTCTCTTCACTCTGTTGACAGTCTTGAAAGTAATACCATTTCTTCTATAAATGCTAGCTATAGTCTAAGGAGAGATGCGCATATCAGGAAACTTGCGATGAACATTACAGCTCGCTAGTCTAGAGGAAAGTGTGCCCAATACTTTAAAGTCTTAGAGTCACAGAGGTAGTCAATATGATGCTATGAGAACTTTTATTTTCTAGCAGGATGCTTTCAAGTACCAGAATTAAAATGCTAAACAGCTAACATGCAGTGATACCTAACAGTAGAGGCACTCTTGTGCAAGAGCTTTGCAATAGCTGCATAATTCAATACTGGCTTGACTTAATCTATATTAATACTCGTACCATACCAAAGCTGAAGCAGTAAATCTAAATATTTCTCATCATAAATCGACCCTAAATTTCGCTAATTACTATTTCTCATTTTGTAAATAGACCTAATTTCTCTACTAACCCCAATAAGACCCCAACTATACCCTACAAATCAAAGCACTTATAAACCTCACTAAGGGGTTTTGGGGTTTTGATTCTTAGAAAAAACTGCTTCATCAATAAAAATTATTTTATAGCCAGTTTCAATCAATAAAAAGAATTTATTCATCAATCGCTCAACTAATATAATTGCATCAAATTAATTATGAATACTATTCTTAGGTTTTAAATAGAGTACCTTATATTTTATTTTATATTTCTTATAAATACTTCTCAGTGTAGATGGTGAAATAGAAAATTCAGGAAATTTTCGGTGAAATAAAATGCATCTGTAAAAGAGTGAGTATTGTGTCCATTTAATAATAGTGTCATTGTCTAAGATAAATTTAAGTTACTCAATGCTTAAGCTGGGCTTTTTTATTTAATGTATTTTATTTGGCTTTACTATTGACTCAGCTTAATTTATATACTTTTTAATTTCGTATTGAGACATTTTTATCAATAAAGAAATTTCATTATAGCTTCAAATAGGCTTATTGCTATTGCCTACTAAGTCAGTTCCATATCGTAGTGAATAAACAAATAATGGGGTATTTGAAAGAGGTTTGGATAATTAATTGAATTTGAATTAATTCATTTTTATAGACTAATATATAAATTTTATATTTAAATTAAATCCTTAATTATATATTTAAGGTACTCTACCGCATTAAAGCTGTTTTGCGGTAGAGTACCTAATATAATAATTTTAATTTTCTTAATTTATCAACTAAATACAGTACAAATAGCGTAAATTGAATCTACATTAGGATTTTAGATTTAAGTTTTATTTAATTAATTACAGATACAGTGCAGAAACCATCTTGTGATCAATTTTAATCGTATTGATACATCTAAGTTATGGGCGGTGTGAGGAGCAATTATTATAGTATAAGCTGAGCTGAGTATTCAAAATATGGGAAGTAATAATATATGTGGCTACTCCACCACGATCTTATCTTTCAGATTTACTTGCATTTAGGGCCAAGCTACTTTATTATTATTGATAATTGAATTATGATTGCTTATACCCTAAAATCCTCCACATAATACGTAAGTCGATATATTACTCAAATAAGCATCATTTCCTAAAGTTTACTCATTTCTCTTTGAATTAGAAACAGCTCTCTGCTTATTCTAGCCAGAATTGGATATTTGTTTCAAAATTGATGGATTTATGTTTGGATATATAGTTGATAGATCGTTGGTTTGTAGTGAATCTTTCAGAGTGCCAACTTTACTATATTCTGCAGCTACTACATCATGATTTTGATTTCTGGAGGAGGAGGTGTTGTGTTGCACCTGTCGTATAATCGTTTTACTTAAATGAACCGATAAATTACGAACTTTGTTTAAGTTTATTTAATAAAATATTAATAAAATTTAGGATCATTAAGCATACTTGAATATTTAGATTTTATACATTTTGTAATTCCAAAAATTGGCCTATTTTAGCTAAATTTAAAGAAATTTTGCTAATTGAGATACCTCAAATCTATTTTTATTTATAATAATAATATAATTATTTTCTGTTTAAATTTAAGAAAATGGCAATTATTAATTATCATAAATTCATAAATAATACTTTTAACTAAGTCATTAATATCTGTTTTGAATATTTAAACGAATATTTGTTGAATCTTATATATTGTGTGAAAATTAATGAAAAATATGACTGACTTTCAATTATTATATTTAGATAAATTATATAGATTATTTGGGGGAATATTTAACTCGGAAATTTTTAGCTGTGTTTCTGCCTAACTTTTAAATAAATATATTATTTAGCATGAAATGAAGATTAGTATGTTCACTAAATAGATATTACAATAATTATGAATATTAAAATAAAATATGACAATCTAAGCATTTCAACAAAAATGGAGATATCCTTTCAAGTTATACTTATTAAAATATATCTAAAATTAAATTTTATACTGAAATTTTTTATCATTAAAAATTGTAAATAAGATAGCAGAACTTTATGTATAATCATATCAATATGTATTAAACTTCATAAATGGTTATTATATTAAAAATTTTAATTAAAATTTTTAAATAAATAGGTTGATTAAAAATATCATTCATTTAAAAGAAAAGTATTAGAAATCTTTTTTAAAGAAAGCGAAATTTATAAGATTCATATACAAAATATATCCTCTGGTTCTAATATTCCTCTCCTAATTACTTTATTTATAAATTATTACTCATTCATCCACTTATAATTTCCTTAATTTCCTTTTAAGAGCTTCTAGTTTTAACTTATTGCTTTCTTATTATTCATCTTATTATAATTTATTTTTATTAATTTAATGATCTAAATAAATTAAAAAAAAATTATTCAACTATTTTAATTGTTTTTAAATCGTAGATAAAATTGCATTATATAGATTTATTTACTCTAAAAATTAATTAAAAAATAAGAATTTTCTTTACAAATATCAATTATTTTATATAAATAAATCTAGAAGCTATTTGATATTAATTTACTTTTATTAATTATATATGATTGATTATTAATTTGATGCTTATATTGAAACAGTAGATATCTATATTAATTTAAAAGATTTGTTTAATTAAATAATAAAAATACTAAAAAGTTTATTAAAAATAAATTTTATCTATTATCTTTAATCGTAATCATAATCATTTTTAAAATTGAATGCAAGCAAAATATTATAATTAAAATTATTAATATTAATTTTAATAATCCAGAAGTTAATTAGATATATCTAAATGAGTATCTTGATTTAAGACTTCATATTCCTAATGAAATGCTATAAATATTAATAATTTTGTAATATTTTATTTATAATGATTAAACGAATGATCTGCCATTATAGTTAGTGGTATGATAAGTTAAATATACTTCAAAAAAATTATTTAAAGTTTCGAAATGTGTCACATTATTACCTCGAGATTATAAATTTATATTTTATCCATAATTTGGGTTTTTGAAACTTGACACAGTAGTATAGTTATAAATTTGAGTTTCATTATTTCTATCTATAAATTTATATTTTTTAGAATTGTCTGGACTATTTTAATTCGTTATCTATATTATAAATAAAATGAAAATATTCTTTTTATTTTAAAATTGAGTTTATATTAAATCTAGTCTTCTCTATTATTACAAGAAAAGAATTAATAGAATAATATTTTACAAATATTTATTAAATTTATTAAAAATGGCTTTAAATCATATATTAGGTGAATGCTTGAAAAATTAATATTAGAACTAAATTAAATTAATAATTAGATCAATATCAACTTATCAGATTATTATATATTTGACATTTATTGAAAATTTGTTCTATTCATCAAATATGAATAGCAAAATATAAATATTGAAGAAAAAAAACTTTAGAGTTATTAAAAGGTTGGTTAATTTTTATGTTTTTTCTTCCTCATATTTTGAAATTAATTGATTTCTTGAATATTTGAGATTTTTCGCTTAATTTTCATGGGATCAATATTATCATTAAATAATTCTTATTCTAAATGCTTTATGTTTTTAACTTTCTATTCCTTAAGCTTTAGTTTTTACATGGATTTATTTGTAAAATTAAAGTTTTTGTTTTTTTAAGTTTTGAAAACTTTTGGTAAAGCCTATTTATTCTTATTTAAGAAATTGTTAATTGTCTTTTAATCTAGGTATTTTTGAGGTAGGAATATTTACATAAAAAATAAATTTTTTATATGCGCTGATTAATTATTCTTTAATATAAAAAGTATTTTTTTCCTAATTTGATTAAATAAGTGTTTTAATGCTACTGTAATATTTCTATTAAAATTTTATCTTACTATAAAATTACTATCTAATATGATACAAATATTTTAAAAAATTTATAAATATAGAGAAAAACAATGTAGTTTTTTATTTCAATATAAAATCTTATAATGGTTTTTATAAAGTAATAGTTGTCATTTATAATTAAAAGATTTTATTTTTGTATAATAAAATTTAATTAAAATATATAGAACAGTTCTTCGGTATTCCCACAATATTTACTTTCTTTTTTTGTCTTATATTAGCTTAATTTCTTTAATTTTAAAATTATTTTAGTTAAAGATAAATAATTATAGATTCTTTTTGATAATCTAAATAAGTGTTATGACCATTTAAATTAACAAACTGCCCATGTTAATTCCTACAAACCATAATGTTATTGCTACTATAACCCAACCAATCTAATACCCTTTATAAAAAATTTAACAGTATTTTATATCTAAATATTTACTATTTTTGATAAATATAAAGCAATGTAAAAATCAGTATTTTACTATGAAATACCTCAGTTCTACATCATCAACGACATCACAAAGTGGGAAGATCATTATAGAAATTAGTAGAAAACAGGCTTCATTATGTATTTCAAAGATGTTTCCCAAAAGACTGTCTAGGTGCATATAATGAATTTGTAGCCGAAGTATTAACTGGGTAAATAGTACTTATGTTAATAGCTAAAACCAAGGGAAATCTTGAATAATCAGGCAACTTATTGAAAATGCTTTAAATATAAAATTAATAAATCAATTTAGTTATATTTAGCAAGAATAATAAATAAATTTTAATATCCTTATTTATTTTGCAATCGAATTAAATTAATTTAAGAAAAAGGATATTTTTTGCCAGCTGTTTTATTTTCGCTTGTTTTTCAAAAAATATAAAAAGAATTTGTTGAATTTTTGTCAAATAATAACTAATTATAGACTATTTATAAACGAAAGATCTAAATTAAATTTCTTTATAATAAATTAATATATAATTTGCAAAGAAATCTAATTAAAATGCTAGTCTCCTTGCAAAATACAAAAATATATTTGCAACTAAATATTTGTTTTCTGGTTTAATTCCAAGATAAAACGTTCCAAATTAGGAAGCATATTATTCCCTAGATTATTTTATTAATTATCTAAAAGATTAAGATTTTTAAAATAGTATTTTTTTTGACATCAATTTAAATATAGAATTAAACTTTATTTTATTTGAGCTATTTTAAATAATATAATATGGAAATTAACTTTAATTAAAATTTTTTAATTAAAATTAATTCCTATTTGAAAAAAAATAAGCAATTATTTTAATATTTATTTAATATTTCTCTTTCATAATAAAAAAATTTTTATTTTTAAATAAGTAATTTATAACAAAGTATTCAAATAATTTAAATTTAAATTTTAGCTTCCCAAAATTTCTAATTAAAATCCTCAATAGCAAACTTGTCCTTATTTTTCCAAAGAAAAGCAAATACAAAAGCAGGGCTTAAGTAAATCACCATAATCAAGATTATAAATAATTATATATATTTTTTTATCATGTATCACCTATATTAATTATAATGATACTAGTCCATTCAAGGGATGGTCTGCACTTCCATATTTAGCTGACTTTAATATCAATTAACATTTAATCTTACAGTATATAAGGCAATACTACAACTTATAGCGAAATTTAAATAGTAAACAAAAATAATTATACTATTTTTTAATTCAGATATCCCTAGCTAAAAGCTCTAATAAATGTACTGAAGAACAATTTCTACTAAACTATGTTTGTAATTTTAGTTATTCTAAAAGTAATATTAAAGCAAAAATCCTTTTTTACAGTTTGTATTTTTAGCATAATTTTGCAAGTAAAACAATTAACAAACCTACAAGTCCCATTCCTATTATTGCAATTAATATAAATCCCATGTTGACCAGTAAGCTTTTTAAAATAAAAAATATATAAGAATTTAATATGAAAGTTTTAATAAGTTAGAAAGATTGTAACTTAGATCACATTTTTAATTTTAGTTCTATTTTAAATTAAAGTTTTACTTTTTGAAATATTTAACTAAATATTTCAAATATAAACATAAAAATAAGTAAGCTTGAATCTGAATACCGTACGAAGTTAAGATTAAAAAGCATGCTGAATATATTAAAATTAAAAGATATCTGCTTATTCAATACTGTCACTAAGACTACCATTAGTTTATAAAGGTAATAAAATATTATAAGAAAATAATTATAATACGGTGGATATTTATATAAATAATTAACATGATCCTTTGTTTCATTTAGTGAATTAAAAAACCAACTTTTAATTGTTTATTTGTCTATCAGTTGCATGGTGGATATGTTAACAAGAGCCTCAAAACATTAAATTATGTTAGATGGAAGATTTATACTCATTAGTGGCAGGTTTACAATAAGTTGAAGTATTTTTATACTTTATAACAATTCAAATATAAATTTTATTAATAATGAGTATGCTCATCATTCTCCAGAGTAGCTTCATTGAAAATTTGACAGCAAGTTAGAGAAATAAATTTACAAATATAGCTGCAATAAAAGTATTTGCAGCTACAGAGGAAGCTGTTCCTAGGGCAGCCATTTCAATAATAATTAAAATTATAGATCTAAATATAAATAAATTTGATTTCATCTACAAAAAATTATTATCAAATTAATTTATTCTTACCTGAATCATAGTATTAAGCAGGAATGGATTTCTTAACAAATGTCCCATCAATTACTTTACCATCTAATTTACTGTTTACATAATACTATAAAAGTAAAAATAAACTCCAATTTAATTAAATAAAAATCTAGTCTAAAACCTCAAAAAAAGAATAATAAGTAAAAGAAATAGAAAATCTTCATAAATTCATTTTGGATTTAAAAGATTTCCCTTATTTTTTGTTCTTAATTTTAATTTAAAAATAGTATCCCTTAAGAAACTTGACTTCTAGCACATCAGATTTCTAACATATTATTAATTAAATTATAATCTTACAGAATATTATGAAATTGCTTTAGGTTTAGAAAAACTTAGTTATACTTTCAATTCGTTCCCACCTGAAGTTAATATTTTAATATTTGTAATATTTTATTTTTAGATTTCTATTTTCTCAGTGAGACCATCTCTGACAAGAAATTATAGTGTTTGATTATCTACTATTGTTCATATAAACAAAAATGAATAAGAATATGTATTATTTAATTATTTATTATCAAATTCCCTAAAATAGAATATCTTAATTATAATATATTGTTTGAAATTCTAAGTATAATTACGTGTAAAAATTTAATGCTTTTGAATGTAAAAATAACTTCTTTTCAGAAATTAAGGGTTATCTGTTTAATCAATCAATCTGGAGAGTTTTAATTTAGTAAATTTAAATTAATAAATCACCTTTTCTTCAAATTATATTTTAGAAAAAACGGTAAACTTAAATTGGAATGCTACATACAATCAATAATTCTTCTTAACTTTTTTAAAATATTATTTTGAGAATAATGACTGTAAATATTTAGGTGATAATATAGTGTCATTAAATTTAAATGTGACTTCTCCTTTTCTTGAAATAGATTAAAGTGTCACTGTAATTGGTTTTTGAGTTTTTAAATTCTATAATTTTGAAAAATCTATATCAGTAGTTATATTAGGTGTAGTATAGTAATATTTACATAAGTTTTAAATATAAAAATTCTCAATTTGAATTTGTACTAAAATATTCATATATAACAGTATAGTCTTATTAATCCTCTTTCAAAAGCACATTAACATTAAATTTGGTTTTATATTTAGTATTATCACTATTTCTAGTAGATGAAACTTATATCTCATACAATCCTATATTATTATTTTTGGGAGACAGTTTCAATTAATAATCTGAATTTATAGTAGAGAATGTAAATGCATCATTCAAATTAATGTCTAAAGTGTAGTTATTAAAGTAAGAGTCTTTTAGAGTTTTAGAGATGAATAAATATTTGAAATTTGTTTATATATTTAGGTTATAAACAATTATAATAAAATGAATATGTCTATTGTTTAAGTTTATCCTGAATAAATTAAACCCTAAATCAAGTATGTTAAAATAATTTTAAATATTTCAAAGGAACAAAATTTTCACTTTGATAAAATATAATTTTAATTTTATTTGCCGATATTTTTAACTTCACTTTTTATCAAATTATTAATTTATTTGATTCCTTTTTTATTTTACCTCCTTAAAAATATTATAAAAATTTATTAGAACTAAGAAAGCTTAATTAATTTTAATTTTTTAATACAAATTTGTAACTGTTTTGACTTCATAATTTTACAATAAGTTTTTTCTTATATTCATAAAAGATTATCAACTCATTCTTATAATTCTATAAATAATAATTTTTATAAATTTACTTAAAGAAATTACCAATAAAAATAACAACTTAAATTGACCAATTAAAAAGAAAAATCAAAGAATTAAATAAAATATTATTCGTTTTAATTGTAATATCACTTATCTTGAAATACTAACTGAATGAATATAATATAAATTATACAATTAAATTTCATTTAAAAAATGAAAATTTTTCCTATGTGACAGAATATTGAAATTCTTCATTAATTACTTAAATCACAAAACTATATGACATAGTCTTACTATCCGTTTCCGTTTAAATTTCAACTGTATAGTTGCCCAGTTAACTAGAATCTGTGGGAGTTGTATTTATTATATTTTCAGTAAATGATATTGTGATAAAAGTAGGAAGGAGAGTAATAACTGTTAATTACATAGTTTGTTAGCAATAATCATAGTCTTATTAAAACGCTTCAAAAGTAATATAAAATTAATGATATATAAACAAAACTAAGAGTATGGTTTTGATTTAAGCGCACGATATACACTGATTCAAATACAGTTGAAGTTCTTGCAAAGTTATTCTGGCAGTTATCAACCACTGTTAGTATAAAATCTCTCGATTATTTCACTACCACTGCGTAATTATTCGTGATATTAGTTACTATTGCTCTAACTGTTACTTTAAATTCTCCCAAGTATGTCCAAGAACTTGTTCGCAATTGTTTAGAAGTTTATAAATAAAATAAGTTAAAACTAAAGATGTGGGAGTCACTGAATTTCCAGAAGTGTTATTAGTAAGCAGAATTTCATATTGCACAAAATTAAAAATGTGATAAATTACAAAATTATTTTTAATGTTATATGAGATTTAGCAAGCAGCTTGATGTGTTTGAGTCCAGAGTACCTCTTAAATCAAATAATTATCTCCCTAATATAAATCGAAAACTTTATCAGTAAATTAATTTGTAGGTGGGACTGTAACTACCACCAGTTCACAGGAATCTTAAAAAATAATTACTTTGCTTATTTTTTAATTTTAAATCTTGAATGAGATTTAAAGTGACTGTATAAGAATTAAATTGCCTATTTTATGCGATGTATCCATAGACTGTAATTACTGCACTTTTTCCTGCATATGTTCTATCATTCGTTTAAAATATGAAATTCCCAGTTATCGGCTAATCTTTTGTCAGAACACTGTTTAATTCTATAAAATTCACTATAAAAATATTCTAAAATGTTTAGTATACAAAAATAAATTATTCTATTCCAGAAGCTGTTGACAGAGTACCATTAACAGCAATAGTGGTAACCGCTGTCGAGCAACTTGCTTGATAAGTTGAATATGCAAAATGTGAAGACTATCCAATATAGATGCCTGCATAAACTAAATCTTAAGCAAAAGGATTAGGATCAAGTGCGTAATATATAATTCAAAATTACTAAGTTTAATTTTTTAAAAAAATCATATAAAATATTATATGAATAGAAAAGAGCATCGCAACTTAGAGTTATCTCATCTGTGGTCAGAGGAAAAAGGGCAAAATTATATGGATCGTAACTTTAAGGACCAGTAGGTAAAAATATAAATTAATAGATTTTAATAAATTTTTTAAGTGCTAAAGGAAAAATAATTACAAATTTATAATTTTGATCAAAATTTATAATACTTTTTTAAATAATCTTCAATAAATTCAATTAAATTTGATTAAAATATATAATTTTTTTCAAGCATATTATAAAAATTTACCGCAAAGAATATATAAAAATTATTTTTAAATTTTTTTTTAAATTTACTTTATATCAATGAATTTATTCAACAATTTCACTTTATGACGAATAATTCCAAATAATCAAAATATTAAAATAGCTAGTAATACATAATTATTTTAAATTTTTATTATTAAAGATATGATAAAATATTAATTTAGGTTAAGTCACTTCAAATGTTTATGACGACAATCCCTAAGAAGGAGTGGTAACAATTTGTATTCGAAAATAATAAATTATTTGGAGGATTTAATAAATTACTTTATATTACATAATCCGTTATAATCATGAAATATATGCAATATATATATATATTAACCCCAATACATATATGCGTGATAGTTTTATAAGTTGGTATAGTGATGATTTAATATCGATAAATAGCGAAATTCCAAACTTCACAATTTAACTTATTATGAGAGGGCCAATTCAAGAGTCTTAGAAAGAGAGTCTTTAAGAATGCTGCTAATTGCAGTTTGAGTGTTCTAGTGATCATATATTGTTGAAAGTGTTCCTTATTCTATACTTAGTCCATATGTCTATAAAATCCAGTAGCTTTCCCAACTACTTTTTGCAAAAATTCAACTTTAGTATAAACCCCCCCTCTTATAGGGTCTAAAATCCAGTCTGAAGTCTAGAATCCAAAGCCAGTCTGGACCCCCTTCAACCATGACCTCGATTTTCGAAAACGAGTGCCTTTGCTTTCCATTCTACTTTCACTGCACATTTCTACTGGTTATATGTACGTTATGAACAGTATAGGGTTGAATTCACCATTAGGCCCTCGGATTTTTCGATTTTTCCAAAAAGCCAATTTTCAATGAGGCCAGACTCGAAAAGCACTCAAAAGACCCATGGCGGGTCCGCCATTTCTTGCAAGCCTACTTTTTTCACCTTTATATGTTGGTATTAACATAAGCAATGCATTTGAACTGGTTTGCGGGCTGTAGCTCTTTAAATCCACTGGATAAGTGAAGGAGAGAGGTTTTTCTTATAGTAAATTTGAAGAATCCAGTGGTATTTTTTAATAATCCACCTATTAAATTTAAAAATCCAGTATATAATACTATAATCAAAACTTAAAAATACCATGAATCCAGCCCAAGAGCGGGATCAGCTTGCTGAGTCTTTTCCCCTATAGATTGAAGAACGAAGCCCTGGTAAGCTTTTTTCCTTTACTAAGCACCTATATTAGAGTTAAGGAATGATAATTCAAATGAATGGTTAGCTCAACTTCTTGAGCAGGGTGATCGGATTTTTGAAAATCTTGAAGCCAAGGCTAATATTGATGAGGGCGGCAAAGTGAAGGGCATTAAAGCTGAGTACAAGGGAGCCCAAGATAGCGTCAAAATCAATAGAGCAAAGGAATTCCTACATTTAAACAACTATGATTTGAGTCTCCTGTTGTAGCAGGAGGATTTCAAAGGCTATTAAAAGACATGGGATTTTAAGAACGTTGTGAGAAAGTTTATAAACAATAACAAAAGCAAGAAAGCCAAGAACAGCAGTGATACCAAGTCACTGGTCTCTGAAAATCTTAACCACTCCCTCTCAAACGAGGAAATGAAGGTGAGTGAGTTCCAGACTACTGTGAGCTTCGCAAGTGAATCAATGCAAGCTCCAAGACCCTTACCTTAGCTGGTTATTAACAATGGCTCAATCATTGGCCATGAGATGTTGGTCAAGCACTTTGAAAGTTTCAAATAATCAAATTATTAATAAAAGGAACAGATCCTTCAAGATATAATGGCCCGCAACACCCAATCACTCTTTTCGTTCCTTTAGCACTTTGAGATGGCAAATGAACCCTAAGTGAACCAAGGGCTCTTCTATTTAATTACAGAGTTGATCTCAAGTAACTAAAAGCTAGACTAAGACTCCAAGGCTCGTATCTTCTTGGCTGCCCTCAGTTACTATACAGGGGAAAAATATCAGCCAGAAGAGAACTTAATATAAGAAGCAATTCTCTTACTTATAAGGTCACCCAATGCTAGACAAGCTATAGGCTTAGCCAACTTGGTCTTTATTACTGAGGCAACATGTCTAAGTAAGCAGCTTGCTATAGTCTAGAAGCTAAACGACTCTAATCCAGGCATCATTCAGCTTTTGGCTTAAACATGGCACTACTTTTCAATTGACCCTTAGGTCATCAAACTAATACCAAATTCCTTCTTTATAATGAACGTGCCTTTTATTATCTTGCTTAAGCAAGACTGTGGATTGAACCTTATAAGAGACATTCCTGTAGAGTATACAGAGTACTTTGTAAGAATATGTGCCTTATGCTCTGCCCCTAACTTAGAGTCTTTAAAAGACTACATATCTTCAACAAGGGCAACCTTCTTATAAAAGCAAGAAGTCATCGACAAAGTCTCAATGGTGCATTTTATGAAAGGCCTTGCTTAAAGACTGCAAAGCAGAGATCAATAATGGGTAGGGAAGATTGAACAAATCAGGAAAGTATAGTAGTTGATTGTGAATGCGCAAGTCGAGAAAAATGTATAGTTAAGCATTCACACTATTGACAACTGTCTAAACTGTGACTTCTCTGACCTTGATAGAATAATGCAATTGCCAAGGACTATGGAAGCCTTCTCTGAAAAGGCTGTTAATGACCTTCTTTAGCTATTCAAGAATGAGAACTTATAAAACCAAGTAGCATCCAGATTCAATAGCAGGTCTCCAAAGGAACTCTTAAGAGTAAGTGCCGAATTAGAAACTTTGGAGTAAAATTTAGGCTTCAAATTCTACTGCTCTCAGGTCTTATGTTTAAACTATATCTGTGTCAACCTTAACAGCAATCACTTCATTCATTTTGGTATTGGCAATGGGAAGACCCTAATATGCATTGCTTTAGCAATCCTTATTGCTCTTAAAACTTAAAGATCAGTCTTTATACTCAGCAAGAATGAGCACTTAGTGCAAAGAGACTTCAAACGATACTAGAGAGTCATTAAAGCAATGTAGCTTAATTGCAATCTAAACTTCTTTGCCAAAGATACTGGCATCTATTTCTACACTTAGCCCTAATTAAAGAAGATGCAAAAGAACAGCAAGGCTGTGAGTGTATGGTAGCAAAGCTACGTATTAGTGGACGAGTACGACTGGATTATGTTTGATGGCTCTGTTGATACTATAATCAACTCTCTTGAGTACTTTCAGCAAGCTCATAAAGTGATAGGATTTTCTGGAAGCAATCTCTCTTTTACTGAAGAGAACTGTTTAAAGCTAGCTTTTCAAGCTACACCTGTAGTATTTCCCACTCTTGATAAACTCTAGGGAAATAAAAAGACTCAATACCCGGATGTGTTTGTGAGCACTAATTAGAGTGATTACTTGGCTAAGATCAAAGAAATTATAATAGAGCAGCTAAGCCACTCCCCAGTTCTAATAGTGGCTTCAACTAACTATAATGCAATAGAGATAGGCCTTTTGAGATCGGGCTACGACTTCACAAGTTTAAGCAGAGGGCAAGCCGCCAATATCGAATCCATGATTGAAGGCAGATACTTAATGAAGAATGCGAAAAAGGAATATGGAATATACTTGCTGAATGAAGCTCATGGAAGAGGGACTGACATTCAGACGAATGATGAAATCAACTAGAACGGAGGTTCTTACCTCATTATCGCAGATGTCTTCTCTAAAAGGTCTGAAGAGCAGATTATAGGAAGAATTGGAAGACTTAATACTAAGGGCAGATGGCAAAGAGTTTTGTATAGACTCAACTCCAAAGATAGTGCTGAGTAGCTTCTTTACGTAGAGTAGAATGAGATCGACCTTATATTAGACAAAAAGTTCAATGAAGTATAATTAAATTTGTAAGACAAATAAGAAGCTATTGATATGGATATTATTGATCAAGCAAAGGAGCCCGAAGTTCCTTCTGAATAGATTATAGCCATCGATCATTAAGTTGCAGTTGTAAAGGCTATAGTGGAGAAGATAGTCGAAAAAGTAGAAAGTTCTTTCATAGGAGCCAAAAAGGATATCGAGGAAGCAAAGAAGGCCTCTGAAGAGGAAATGAAAACTGAAGCTGTGGCTGAAGAGCCAGACACTCAAAGTAAATTAGGGTTCTATTAACCTTCTATCATAAAATTAATTGTAGAGAAGATGAGCCAGAACCCTGTGCTCTAAGACAAGCCTATTAGTGAAGTTGAGAAGATCTTCAAAAACGGCGTGAGGCGCCAATATGAGGAGATCACTTAAGAGCCAGGCAGAGAAAGATCGAAGAGCAAGGAAGGAAAGAAATAGACTAATAAGAGAAGTAGGAAGGCTTATGAGAAGGCAGAGCAGATTAAGGACTTAGTTGAAAAGTGAGTTATACTTGGAAGGAGGAGTTGCAGAGACAAGTCTTTTAGTGAAACTTACAAGGAGCATGAAGAGGTCGAAGAAAGTATGGAAGCCTGGTTGAAGAAGGCTTCAAATTAAAAGAAAAACTTGAAAAGTGATATAGATCATAGGAACCCCTAAAGAGAGGGGTTAAAAAGAAGATGATTTTAAAGCTCAATTTCTAAAAGAATTCACCATATTCTAACTCTTTCTATTAGTAGTGTTCAGAGAATAGATGAGAATAGAGACCAGCAGAAGTAAAGGCTGAAGTTCTGCACCTGCCCTTCCAGATTCTGAGAGCCGAAGTCTTGCATAACTTGCTCCTTCATTTTGCGTAAGTCAAGTACTTCACTTTCCAAGTTATCATGCTCTTGCTTCAGCCTCTTAGTTTCTTATAGAAAGAGCTGCCTGTCTGACTTCAAGGCTGTCTCATAATCTTTCACCTCTTCAATTTCATCTCTTGTTCTCTTTCTTTTAGATGAGTCCTTCATGAGATTCACAGCTTTGCCTCTCTCGGCTACAAAGGAAATGTAAAGAGAGTAAACTTACTGCTGAAGCTGAGGCATCTAGAGAGTGCGTAAATTCAGGTCTCATTTCAATGACTAGGTCTCTGCTTTGCTCAAGCCTATCTTTCCGTTAAAGCATTGCATCGTGAATCATGTTGGTGACACCGTCGGTGTCCAAGGTATAGAGCAAATCACAGATCCATTGCCTGTCTAAGTGGACCCAGTCTCGCTCATCAGGGAGAAAGTTGAGTAGTCTGGGGATGTCTCTCGCATAATCGAGGAAGTCCTGGACTGTAAGTCCCTCTATGTGAGGCACTGAGGACACTTTGACGTCTTCTCTTCTGATGTACTATGAAGACGGTTACAATTAAGGAGAGATGCTTACCTCCTTCTTTGCTCTTATGATGGACTTGAAGAAGTAAATGTTGGTTGAATCAGGCTTAGGTAAGAAGGCCCGACAATCCTGGGTGAGAAAGTTGTAGAGCTCTTTCTTGCTTTTGCACTTCTAAGCTAGTTCTTAAAAATAGATGCCAGTAAGTTACGCTTGGTTCATTAAATTCTAATAGGAGGTGCCATCAGCCGTTTTAAATAGCCAAATATTGGCTCATGAAGACAGCACTGTTACTATAATGAGATAGTCATTTTCACTATTATGAAATGCCTTCAGCATGATCCGATGTCCGCATGCGGATTTCCTACCAGCACCAAAGTAATTCATTATTAGGAAATTAAGCACTGAACTTATGGAATCAAGTTCTTAAAAGAGATAGTCTAAGCTGGTTGAATTTTTCCAATAAGAGGAAGAAGATAAAAGCTCTAGTAGTTCAGATAGTGAGCGAAGCTCAAGTAGTGAAACAGATGATGAAAGCAATACTGCAGATTACATTACAACCAATATGTTTTACTAAAGGAACATTACAGTTGCTGATGTTGAGATAGAGACTGTAAGTAAAAGAGAGATGCTTAACTACTACTATGATCTGGAATATTCATTAGAATCTTTGAATTTCAAAGGCTTTATTATTGATCCTAAGGAAACCTATAGAGTAAGTAAACTAGGAGGATTTAAGGAATCGTTACTAGATGGCCACTAAATATAGACTCTTGGCCAGATCACACTTGAGATCTACACTGACTATATCTAATCAGAATTAGAACCTTAAGGTATGCTCGAAAGAGCCCCTTTAATTGATATGAAGGAATTAGAATAGAAAGTATTAGAGAACCATAAAATGAAAGATTCACTTCCAGTCTTTGGACAGCATACTTAGCTTTAAGCTATAGTGCCTCGAAGATAATTCAAGATCATGAGGAAAGAAAAGGAGCAGCAGCAAAAAGAGCTAAAGCTGGCTCAGGAATCTCAAAGACTAAGGATGTCTGAAAAGCTAAACTGCTAGCAGATTATGAAGAGGCTTGGCATTTCATACTATAAGTTAAGAAGGTACCTTAACAATCCATTAAAAAAAGCGAACTTTTGGAATCTTAAGTAAGTTAATAGAGGCAAGTATAAGAAGCTGCACTGCAGAGCTCGCACTCATATAGTGAATATGCTTACTTATGACTAAGTGCCTATCTAAATATCAGATATACAGAAAAGCTTAGTGTCAAAGATCCAGCTTCACTGTTCAATGTAGATGATTCGAAGGTTCCTTAAGAATGAACTAATGATGACATATAAGTAAGTTAAGTAGATAACTAACCTTCATAACAATAACAGCAGTAAGCTTCAACGCTAGTATGCAGCCTAACAATTCATACTCTTTCTAAGTGAAGGCAAGAGAATTAACATTGATGAATCAGTATTGCACTAGACTGATGAGAGAAGAAGAGGCTGGACAGCTCCATATGTTAAGAATAGGGTTACAAAATCTTAGAGGCTTAGTCAAATGAACTTGATTATTGGAGTGTCAAGTACTGGAGAGTTGTTCTACACTGTTAATAGGGGAAGAACTAATCAACAC
>ARYC01021003.1:0-23664 GCA_000711775.1 Oxytricha trifallax
ATTTCAGATAAAATGCTGAGTTTGGAGCAAATTTATCAGGAGAAGATGATTTAGGAAAAGGGTAGACTATATCAAGAGTTTCAAGATAAAATTGAATAAATGACTTAAGATTTCAATTCTAGAAGCAGTGGTTATGAAGAGAAAATTCTACAAATTCAAAATTAAAGTGAAAGCGGCATAGAATCGAGACTTTAACAACTTAGAGACGAATATGAAGTCAGAATAGCAGAAATTACTTAAGACTATGAGAATAAGTTGACTGAATTAAGCTTCAAAAACGTGGAGGATCTGGAAGAATAAAAGAAACAGCATGAAATTGAGTTGGAAAACAAGGTTAAAGAAATCATGACTCAAAATAAATCATGGGAGAATAACTACTAGAAAATTCAGGAGCAACATAAGCAAGATTAATTGGAGATTAAGAAGCATGTAATTAATTAAGTATATAATGAGCTGCAGTCATCTTTGAGCAAAACATTCGAATTAGCAGATATAAAGTTAGCTTAAAGTGAGGAGATTGAAACATTGATAAGCAGTTATACAAGCTTGATAAAAGAAAACTTCAAGAGTGGTGCTTAAATTGACCCATAAAATATACAAGCTATGAAAGATTGCTGGGATTAGGTTTGTGAAAGATTTAAGCCATTTAACCTTTAAAAATATCAAAAGCAATCCACCAAAGACGCGACTTAATGGATAACTCAAAGATTTGGAAATATCTAACCTCTAAAGGGTAAGAAATAATAAGATTCTTTCAAAGATAGTGACTTGTGCAAATTCTACGATGTATAGCTTTAAACGATTTTGTCTCTAAATTAATACATCTAAGAGCAAGCTGCTTAACTGACTGATGCATAAACTAAAAAGGAATTAATTTAATAGCAATTCACTAAGCTTCAAAAGGAGTGCAATGATCTCTCATCGAAGCAAAAAGAAATCCCTAAATTACAATAGAAAATCGATCAATTCACTCAAGAGAAGGAGGTCATACAAGCCTAACTCAGCGAAGTTTTGCAATAAAAACTTGACTCTCAGATGAAATTGGAAGAGGGCAGAAACAAAACAGAGATGCTTGTTGTTGAAAATGCAACACTCAAGGAGAAAGTAGGCACTCTTGACGAAGATACCAAGCGATTAAGAAAATAAAACAAGTAGTTGCAAGGATAGCTAGATTTGTAGGAGGATTACAAACTTCAACATGAGAAAGCTAGCCAAGAACTAAAATGGATGGAAGCATAGCTTAAGTCTAAAGAATCAGAACTTGAAGAGTCTCGTAAGACACTCAAAATTATATAATTACAATTTTGAAATTCTTAATATGAAAACAGTCTCGACATTTTCAATATAACATTTCTATGTGATTAACTTTATAAATATGAACACTATCTTTGTTACAGAGATCAATATAAAACTAACAAGATGAATACGAGTAGAACCTTAGAGTGAAGGAAAGAGAGCAGTCAGAAGACAAGCAGTTACTTTAATCTCTCCAACTATAAATAAATGAAATGAAAGAAAGAATCAGAGTGGCAATAGATGTTGAATAGTAACTAGAAAGCAGTAAAAGATATGCACAAGAAATAGAAATTAGAATTGAAAAGTTAGATGTGGAGAACTCCGAGCTCAAGAAATATTCTTAGGAGCTGGTTGAAAAAGTTAAGAAAGATAGTCAATAATATTGATTAGCATTATGATATATATAGTCTATTAATAACTGAAAAAATTAGTCCCATTTTATATAATAAACTACTATTTATGTTTGGTGAGTGAGCAGAATGAATACATGGTTGACAGAAGAATAATAAACAAATTCCTGGTGAACTACGTTAATCAAAACAGCTCTCGCGAAATCAAATTATAAATGCTGGATTCTATGAGCAGAATACTTGCATTCAGCATGGATGAGAAAATAACTCTAGGCCTTGTCAAGAAGCAAATATTCACAATAAAGGTTCATTTTTAATTTACTAACCACAAAAATTCAATTTAAAATGAGGAAATTTAAACAAATTATAATTGGCAGACGAAGGCAGCAGCAACAACGCAAGTAATCTAACAGGAGCAGCAGTTACACAACAGACAGTCCAAAAAGGTATTGGTGAAAAACTCATTAGCTTTTTCTTGTAAGACGATGACGAGTGATTAAATATAATACAATAGCAGCAAGT
Source organism: Oxytricha trifallax (assembly GCA_000711775.1). Taxonomy (NCBI): domain Eukaryota; phylum Ciliophora; class Spirotrichea; order Sporadotrichida; family Oxytrichidae; genus Oxytricha; species Oxytricha trifallax. Next base: position 2,169 of record ARYC01021003.1, read on the forward strand.
TTGATTAAAACACTAATATTTTATCAATAATATTCTTGAATAGGATAAAAATTACAGTGAAATTATATTGATTTCAATAAATTTTACTTAGAAAAACAAATTAGAAGTATTTATACTATCTAAGATTAGTGATACAATTAAGCTATATTTAGTCCCATTTATTATTGCTAATCCCACAATAGTTAACTACTTAACAAAAATAGCATCTTTATATTCATGAAATTTTTTAAATAAAGTGAATTGTTTTAAATAATATAATTATATAAATAATAATTGAAAAAATGTCTGATCAGAAACCTCTGTGTCGTTCATTAATAATGTAAGTTACAATAAATATATTTAACATTTAATTTTTATAGGAGTTGAACCTGGTAAGACAAGTAGAGGGATTCATCAGAAGTTCAGTTGTAGTAGAAGACCAAGATGATAGAGATTTCATTAATGAAGATAGAACAAAATATGAAGGACAATACAGAGATGACAGGAAAAATTGTAAGATTTATCTATTTTATTTGTATTATTCATATTTGATTTATTATAAATTAATGTTGTAATTCACTTTATTTTATTTAAAAATTCATGATTATATAATCCTAATTTATCAATGCTGCTTACTTTCTATACGTAAATCCTGAAGCTGACAATTTGATTGATTATCTTGTACACTATATCATCAGCCCCACTCCCCATATTGCTATTACTACTCGTCTCTTGTTGCTGCTGTCTCTACACCACTGGTTCATAAGCTGATGAGTAGATCTGTTTCTGCTGATTTTCCTTGTTTTACTCATAGGATTTAGCCTGGATGTTTATATTGAGTGATTCTGTGTTGTTGTCTCTCTCTGGGATCAACTGCTGGTAGTCAATAACGGTATTGGATTGAGAAGTAGATTTAATTTGTTGTTAAGAGTTTGAAAGTGGGAGAAATCAATATGTATATAGAGCTTTAACCTGAAGTTCTTTGGTTTTGGAGGTTGTTTCTATTAGCACCAACCATACGTGAAATAATCATGAATCATAAAAGCAATGACTTTTGATTGTGCGGAATAACAAACTTAAATAAGAAAACATTCCACGATAATTACTCGATATTAATCACAATATTTCCCTCTCTCCTGATTTTCAATCCTCTCGATCATCTTCATGCTGTTAACTCTATCCTATTCTTCATACATCTACTTCATTCTCATCTCCTGGAACTGCTCCTACTAAGCCAAGTCCACAGTCATTGTGAATTTCTTGTCTGCGTATTTCTTCACAAATTCAGCCATTTCTGAGACTTTTGCACCGCTGAGGTAGCGGGGATATGGGGGGTTCTTGTGGAATGCAGGGAATAAGTATATCATTGGTGCCTCTTGAGATTAATATATAAATTAATTTTTAAACTTTAGCTAAATATATAAGTGAAAATTATTGTAATTTTATAAATTATGATTCAATTCTAGGTGGTTGACCTTCTACATTGACATCATAAGCGTAAAACTTGACTGTGTTAATATTCATCTAAGTGAACTTCTAAGCCAATTCATTGAACTTTTGAGCTATGATCCTTTTGAATGTCTCCTCAACATGAGCTAGTAACCTTTTCTAAAATAGATTAATTTATGAAGTAATGCATTTCTTGTAAATTACAGTAATTCTTTTGGAATTATTACTTTTTAATATAGGTTTTATACAAGTAGACTAGCACATCACTCTCGTCTTCATATGCAGATTCCACAAAAGAATCTCTCTTCAACTATTATAAATCAATTAAAACAATACTTATCATGACAAAGTATAAAATTAATTAAATACTGTTAATACTAACAGTCTGGCATCATGTACTTGATTTCAGCATCTATGATTTCTCCGAATCCTGCCTCCTTGGCCTATAACTTACCCTTCACAAATTTACTCAGCCATTTATTCAAATTGTCTTCAGTCATCTCTTATTTTATCTATTTATCATAAATTCGTGATTATAGATTGCAATTTTTTACAAAATGCCATAGAATTAATAGTTTAAATAGTTAAAATATAATGTTACAATCTCTTCATTTTCAGGGAAGGGAACGACTTTCTACTCATTGTTATTAATAGCGATTGCTGGTACTTTGCTGTGAGTAATTCCTAGCAATTTTCTATGCTTAAAGTAGTCTGTGTTGTCTGCATAGGTTATAATCACACCGTGGAAGAAACCTGGGGCGACTTTTGGCATTCATATTTATATATTCTTTTATAAACAAAAATGCTCGTATTAATGACCTTTTACACACTAAGAATCAAATAATTATAATTTAAACATGGCAAAATGTTATCAACTAGATCTTGGGATTCTCTGAAGACTTTCTTGTTCTAAGATTTCAAATCAACGAATGCAACCATTATAGGTTAACGAATCATTTCAAAGATACGGAAAGTGTCCTGGTCCATAGCTTCTACAGCTTTAACTGATTTCTTGTTTATCCAATATTAGAATGGGAAGTTAGCTTCACCCAGTAAATCAATGTCTTTATATGCGTTTTTTTATATATTTGTTAGCACATGATTGATTAACATTTATACACTAAAATCAGCATGGTAAGTTTAACCATCATATCTCTTAAGGACCAGTGAACTGTAGGTGCCCTCTGGGAACCACAAAGTGCCATATTTGGCTTTGTACTTTTTAATAATCTTTCTATCAGTGATCATACCAATTCTCATCTCGTCTCTCTTGGCTGAGTATTTCCCGGTTAATCTCAGATTTTTCAATTCATCAACGAAGTCGTCCTTGTCGTAGATGAAAGCAAGCACTCTCGTCTTGGTTCTGCGGTTTGTGTACCAATCACCCAGGAATACAGGGGTCTTCTCGAAGAACTTTGTTGATTCTATATACATTAAAATTATATAATATATTATAGTATATAGCTATTAGGCTGTATTATGAATTTGAAACCTTGACTAAAATTATTATGAAAAACCAATTCTATATATTCCTCTTCAAGGTTTAAGAATTAAGCAACTTCTTCCTCACTCTTAAGCAAAGCTAATGGGTGGACAATTTTATTCAAGAAATGTAAGAATTGTGGTCTTGATCTAGCATTTCCCTCATAAAGATTTTTACTTTAACAAATTTATAAAAAAACTATAAAAATTCATCCCAATTGTCATTCATTACAATTATTGATTTAAAGATAGTAGACACCGTCAAGATAAACAAAGACAGATGGAACTTGCTATGCGCTAATTCCCTCTTTCGCTATGAATTGATATTTCTTGCTAATATCAACACGTGCAATTTTAATCTACTTCACTTTCTTGTATGTAAACAATCCATCTGAGAAATCTCTCTGCAATTAGTCTAACAATCCTATAAACTAATAAAATTGGCGCGTGTTTCTATGACATAAAATTATTCTCTCACACTTCTTAAATAATTAATGGTAAATGGCTCACTAGTGCAGCATTGCTCACAACCCTTGTCGCTAACTCCCAATATGAACAAACTATTAGCTTTCTTGAATTTATCGAAATTGGCTTGAGTTAGATGGATGTCAGCCACAGCCAGGTTGGGTAGGTGGTCCACGCAATTCGGGTACTTGCCTGTGGGTTCATCCTAGCGAATGTCTATCGTCTGTGGAGCTGATAGTCCTTAGTTCAATAGTAATGTAATGCATAAAGTTAATGTCAGAAGTATTATAAAAATGTGAACTGAATTCCAATTACTATAAATTCTCAATATTTAGCTTAAAAACTGACTTAATTTTTAATTAAATTGTAATACTCGTGCCTTTATTTAAGTTGACACGTAGCGAGATTAACTTCCCATATTATTTAAATTATAAATTTTAACTAAATCAATTTATTTTTATACTTCATTTCATCAAATTCATGTTAATTTATGATAATTTTGTGGTTTCTATACGATCCTGATTTTAGTTTGAAACTGGCTGTCTAGTGTTTGAATTACTGGTGTTTTTATTGCCATAAAGTCTATCATAAACTCCAGTTGAGCTTTAACATATCACTAAATATTGATGTTTAGCACCAACCATAGGTTTATTATTGATAGCAGCACCTGTTCTATTATAATTTATAAAATAATTAGTCAAAATATACAATTACTTATAATCACACCTGGTTAATATAGGAAATAATAAAAACGAATTATGATCTATTGTTGTTGCTACCGCTTCTGTTGTTTGAGGAGTTTCTTTATTGGTAGGTGGGTTGGCGTTGTTGCTACCCTATTGGTGCTCTTTATTGAGTTGTTGGTGATTTAATTTTTATTATTTAAAATATTTTCTAAATTAACTTGTTTCTATTTCTATTTTAATTATTCTTTATTAATATTACAAAATTTAATGATTGCCTTGTATTTGAGTTTTATCTCAATGATGAAGGTGGCTTGTATGTAAACTTCTAAACTCCAAATATTACTATGTAAAATTAGTATTTTATTCTAATATAAATTTTTGTAGCAATGTTTATTAGATCCGAATCTGTTATGAGTAGTTGGTGAAGACCTCTACACTCCAGTAGATCCGACTGCACCACCAGTTGTTCTGCCATTGGATCCTACTCTATTGTTATTCCCTCCAGCACCCACTCTCCCGTATATATTGCTGCCAGGAGTGCCCTATCCAGTTTTCTTATTCCCACTACTGTTTCTGCTATAGGGGCTTGCATTTCTAGATCCTCCGTTGCTGTTTGTACCTCCAGTATATATTGGATTTTTTCTTCTGACTGGTGTCGACACACCTCTCTGCAGTTACTCGATTCTTTTCAATGTGTCCAGCTCATCTTGCATTATTAAAAGTATCATATACCTCTTATTTCTTGCAGTTCCTTCTGCCTGATCTTTAGCTTTCGCTCGTTATCTCTCTAATCATCGAGTTCTTTCTTGCACTCCTCAATTTCCTTCTCCTGCTTCTCTATAATAGTCCCCGTTGTAGATCGTTCTTAATCTAATTAAGAAGAAATCTCCTCAAGTTGTCGCTTTACATGATCTGCATCTGATATCTAAGAGGAGGGGTTTTATTGGACTGTGTAATTCGGGCCAGAGGTCAAGCTGAAGCCTGAGGTTTGAGTCACTCGATTTGAGGGGTTTTGAGATTGTTGTGTTCTTAATTGATCTTGTAGCTATTACAGTTTGTTTATAGTTATTACTTTGTAAAGCTTAAAAAAATGCAGAGTGCATAAAGGATTACAAAATTGTGAGAATTATTATTTTAAAGTTCAGATTCTGCATTTCTTACTTAGTCTTATAGAGTCATGATTTCTTTTTAGGCGTTTCTTTTAAATTTATCATACTCACTCTCAGTGTAAAATTTCTACTGAGACACATTAAAGAATTCTTGATGACTCTGACTGAATTGAGATATATAAATTTAATTTAAAATAAAAACTTAAGTTAACTACTAGAATTTTTTAATTGAGCTTCCATTTCATTGATCTATCTTCGCAGCTATTCATTTTCAAGTTCAATGGATGCAAAGTCTTCAATTTTATTGTACGCTTAAGATGCAGTTTATTTTATCATAATTTCCATACATTATGCTAAGAATATTCATTATAATTATTAATAAATTGAAGTTTAACTGAAATTCTTGCTACTAGGTCCTTGCCCAAAGAAACCTTAGCCATTAGCACTGCTAAAAGCATTTGACTTTTGCATTACAATCAGGTTTCTCATCCTCTCAATAGTCCTACGAAGTTGATCTGCTTCAGGCTCCTCGACATAATTTAGGGATAGTGGGTAGTGTACTCTTTCAAATTCTGTTATGTATGTCAATATGAAATATCGCTTGTTGTTAAACTTATAACAATTTTTTATTTTAAAATCATAAGTTTTATCAATTACTCCTTGAAATATGACCAATCACAAAATCAATAGGTTGGTGTTTTATTAATAAAAATATGCTATAATCAAATTAAGAGAAAATTCATCAAAGTTTATTTGAATTAATTTGGCTTTAATTTTGAGTGCTTGTATTTGCTTAACCTGGTCGCTTATTTTTCAAAGCCTCCAAATCACTGTAAGTCAATAAATCTATGCACACACTTTCATTTTAACTTTTAAATGCCTGAATCAGCATTTTGACGAATTAAATCTTTTTTTATATTAACAATAATCAGAATTACAAAATCTTATTTTGGACCAGTTGAATACGAGTGATATTATTTACTTAAAACATAACGAATACATTGAATTTCTTTGCCACTCCAGTTTTAACAGTGGATATCTTCGATGTATTTGGCTTGGAAATCAGCTTTCCAGATGTTCCCAGTTAGTTTTTCTTCAACTTCCAAGTATAAACGCTGATTTAAGGGATCAAACTGAGTTTACTATATTTATCTCACTGTCACCAAGTAATCGTTCTATGAAATGGAATTATAAGTGATTATTTTTGAAATAAATTTAGAGAAAATACAATGATGGATAAGTTATGAAAATTATTGAATATTAAGAAGTCATACATTATTGAAAGTGAGTTCTCCTTCAAAGCTTTGCTCTTCCATGAAAAATGAAATGAAATTTAATTATTAAAAATTGAATTTTCTTATTTAATTCCACTATAATTCAAATTATCAATAAGAACAACATTTACTTATCATCCCGAATAATGTATTTATATATTTTCCCAATAATCTATCCCTTATATTTTATAGTTAATTAAATCTTAGAATGATTAGTAATCTTAAGCGAATGATTGAGATTACTAAGTTCCTCAACTCTAACCTGCAACTCCCTGACATCTCTCTCCCTTTCCTGCACTCTCTTTCGTTCCTCCTAGATTATCTCCAATAAATTATGCATTTAATCGCTGTACATTTCATCCTTTTGTTAAAGCATAAAACTTAGAGTTTCTTGTGTTATCAAGTTTGAGGGTTGAGCTTCAACTAAGGGGTTTTGGGGTTGGAGTTCTTGTGAGGAGCTTCCACTGCCTGCTGCTGTAGTCAGATTCTAAGATGATTACTAATAATATATAAGATTAGAATTTAGTATTTTTGATATTAAATTTTCTATGAATAAAATTTAAAATCTATTCATTCTCAAATGGGTTTATTCATATTAAATGAAAATAGACTTTCTATAAGTTATAATGAATTAATGGTTTTATAATTACTGCTATTCCTTGAGATTAACTAATTCTTATTCCAATGAGATTACTCTATTTCTGAACTTTTCAATGGTTTTCTCATTATCAGAGAGTATATTTTGGTACATTTTGATTTTCTCCTCAAATTCCTCCATCTCATACTTTTAGTTTTATTTAATTGGAAAATATTCATTAAGTCTTATCAAAATTGATAATTTTTAAATTACATTTCATGAATACTTTACATACATATATGTATTTCGTTTGATGCTTATTCGCGTTTTACTAGTTTTGCTATTATCACCGTGATTCATTATACTTTTTTCTTTATCAGCCATGTAGACACTTTACCTGCCTGCTGCTATATATTATTATTTGGTGCTAGTTGTTGGCTTATCAATGAGTGAATCTGAATTGTGATTGTTGCTGGTGCTCTGAGATTTAATCTCTTCTAATGAATTACTGTCAGTTTACTTTTGTCCATTTTTGATGCTACTTCCTGTTCCTGCGTTTTTATTTTCGGTTTCTTGCGATTTACTACCACTAACTATCTTTTAATAAATAGTAAGTTATTAATGAAGTTAGTAAATTATACCTTACATATTATTTTTTTGCAATATCTTTGCTTTTTATTGCAATGCAGGGATGAATGAATTGAAAAAGTCATCAGTCTAATCCTTCAAAGATACCAAAATTAAAATAAAAACATTATTGATTATTTAGTCTTAACTTTGAATAGGGATTTTAATTCTTAACAACTGTAATTATAGAATTAATTTCAAATAAGATTGATTGCCTTTTCCCTTGGAATTCGTGTCAAGCTGATTTGATGATGATTTGGATGAGGTAGTTGCTTTACTCTTGATTATTGTTATATTGTAATTGGTAATAGTTTACATTTAACAAATTAACTATTTAAGTATATGCTTATACAATACTTCCTTGCCTTGTAGTTGCGAATCATCATCTCCATCATGCATTTGATCCAGCACTTCTTCCTCCTCTCCCTCACTATCATTCTGATTTGCATCTTTATTCTCATTTTTACATTTTTATTATTATTAAGTATTATGAACATTTTTTGAAAATACTATATATAATTTACACATAAGTTATTCTCATAAACAATGATGTTCTTTGCTATTGATTGAATAGAGGATGCTTGTTCCTTGAGTCTATTAAGAAAATATGACATATTTGTGTCTTCACAATTTTAAATTACTTAAATTATTCTACCAATAATAAATTAAATTTAAATATTACTACTCTGAAAATATTCTCACATTTTAATTAAAAATTACATCAATATTCATTTTAGATATTATATTATGAATTTACAGAGAATATTTTTTAATAAAAGATTAGATACATATAATATTTATTTTCAAAAGTTAACATACTTTATTTAAACTTCATGAATTTTTCTTAAAATTTGAGGAAATTCCAATTTAAATATAGTTTTAAAAATTTAATAATTAATCTGAAGTATATGCATTAGAAATTGAAAACTTCACTTAATTTAATCAATAATAATCATGAAAAAATAATAATCAATAATATATATTTCCCATGGTAAATTTAAAATAATAATAAAAAATGACTTAGTAAAAAACTCAGGAAAAATATAAAAAGAAACTTTATTCACTCATTGCGTTGATCTTAACTGTTGTTTATGTTTCTAGAGGAATTTAAGCATAAGATTATTTATTAAATACTTTTATGATTGAAAATATTATAAAATCCACACCCCCTCCCTATATAATAATAGTCAATAAGGATATACCATAGAATCAATATATAGGAGGATTTGAATATTTTTAAATATTTATATAATGATTACCCATGTAAGAGATTAAATGATAACACATATACATAGGCGTGCCTTATTATGAATACCTGGATGACCTTGGAAACTGTCGAAGTAAGTGATGAATTAAATATAAAGTTGGTGAAATGAGAAAAAACCATCATTTTCTGAACTTATATAAAAGATTTACTATTGCAAGAAATTAACTTATTATAACGGTATTTTGCTAATTAACAAAAGTTTAAAAGAGTTGTGCCATTAAATTTCAAGAAAAACTCAATTAGAGTATATATTTTAGATTTATTTCTATTGTAAATGAAAAATTTGGAAATGAATCTTTTTAATAGGATGCTCTGGTACAATTTATGGATGCTAAAAATGTGAGACAAACATAGTGGGAGGCCTCACATTTATTCAATGTTTGAAGTGTGAAGAGGATTTGTACTTATTCAAAAATCAAACTGAAGTGGTTTCAAGTTCATATCCCGCTAACTTCACATTTTGTAAAATTTTAATTATTAATAACTATCTTATTCTTGAATTCTATATGCAATTATTTATTTTGTGTTCCTGATTGCCCATTAAACTTTAAGAATTATGTGTATTTTATCCTTTACTCAATTTATTTACTTACACTTATAAAAGAAATTGTTAAGTTTAGCAGGTTATTAGTAATATATAACGACCAATAGCTGGAGAATGCAAATCCTGTGGCAAGCACTGTAAATCTTGCAATATAAATACTGGATGTGAAATATGTGAGCCCACAGGGACAACTATAAGGATGGGTCAATGCACTTCAAACCTACCAAGAGTATGATTTTAACATCTGTTAGGGTAAGTAGTTGAGGAAATATTCGAATTTATATTCAGAAATTTGAACCCAAAATTTGGTGAGTAATAAAGGAAAGTTAAATATGATTGAGAATTAAATTTAAGATTTCAGAGATTTATACTAAGATTTTATTTAGAATGCGAAGGAGGTTAATTTTGCTATGAATGTGATTCATAAGATACAAGTAATTGCTATAACTGTATAACTCAATATTTGTTGATAAAATATTGTATAATTTTCTATATTTATAGTAGCAAATAGTATCTTTCCTTTTCTTAAAAGTTCTTTAAACAATCTACCTTTTATAATTCAATACCAAGACACCTCAATACCTGCTAACGGATTGCCCTTCACTTGCATAAATCACCCACCTTCGGATGAATTTGACAATTGCCTAGAAGCTGACCCACTCCTGGATTATGTTTGCACACTCTGTGACGATGGTTATAAAATCAACAGCTACAATTTTTGCTCCAAATGCAAGCAGAAAAACTGTCTCAACTGTGATTAAAGCATATACTTCTGTGATATTTGCGAGTAGAAATATGTCTTGTATAATAACGAATGCAAAGGTAAGCTTATAGGATTTATTTATGATTGTTAATTATTGGGATAGATTGTATTGCTAATAAAAGTAAAATTCTAATTTTAAGTAAATCTTAGAGTATTTTGAGTTATGTTATCACTTTACACTTTCAATAACAAGTTATATGGGATTACCACTACAAATTACTTTCCTTAATGTGCAAATTGCTAAACAGATGATGGTATCATTAGTGAATCATCATGCATGGCATGTACAAATGGTTTCCTTCATGATGATAGTTAAATATATAATAATTTGAATTATTATATGCAATTTTATTATAACATTAGTTGTTTGTCAGTTTGCCCTGCTGGATACTATGGAGAGACCGTTTATAGTATTAGAGGCATGATTTAAGAAACTTATTGTGAAGGTATAAAACAAATTTGATAAAAACTTCATGAATTTTTTCCAAGTCAAATTTTAGTATTTCAACTTCTTGTATTTATAGTTTGTCATTTGAATTGCAGGAAATGCGTTGGTCCTGGTTCTAATCAATGCACCCAGTGTTTTGCTGATAATTATCTGAGTATACATTTTTTATATAAAAGTCTTTGCCATAAGAACCAAATAAAAAGAGAAAAGATTTTAGAAAATAAAATAGTATACCCTCAACAACTCAATCCTATGGTTCATGCTTAAGCAAAACAGAATCCACGAGTACTGTGAATATTTACGTTGAAGCACCAGTTGATCTGAATTTTGATCCTTAATTATAAACTGGAGATAGAGCAAACCCTTTTAGTACTATTAACTACGTTATTTCGTAATATATTAAATTCAATAAAAATAATAATAAGAGAAATTTATTTATAATTAACGATGCTTTGGTCAGAGCATACGAGGATTGCGCAACTGTGATAACTTTATGTACTGTGAATATCTTATATACAATTTTATTATAAAATGTTAAAGAAAACTTATTGAAAGGATAATTTAAATCATAAAGAATTCAGTGATTGATTCTCCCTTTTTCCAATAAAATATATCTACTTATTAAAAGGTGATCACTATGTTTTAAGAACCTACCGACAATTCTACCGTCCCTTGAAATTCGATCAAGCCACTTAAAACATAAAAATGACAATAATGCCTTTTAGCTGCTCCCTAGACAGCTCAGATTCACTATGCGTAGATACTGACGCAGGAGAAAAAGTGACAATCTATAACAAACTTAGAGAAAGATTTTAGTTGTTTGTGGGTGCTGGATTAACCTTGCAAAACATCATTATTGACAGTTTAGACTCGATTGTTGACTCGTCTGGAGACAGCATTCCAGATTGTTTGAAGGAGCTGGGAAGATGCTGTGAAATTTAGCAGGGCACTTTTGATATAGTAGATTATGGTTAAGATTCAGCGCAAATTTGTGATATAACACTCAATTAACCGTAAGATAAAAAATACTTAACGAATTAAATTCATATTTTTAGATCTGAAGTTTGCAACATAGCAGATGGTGGATATTTTATCTATAAAATAAAAATTTGTGGAAGTTTCCTGATAGGTAAATCTTTTTTAAAAAAAAAGTTTTATTAGTTTTATAATAAATTTATATGTCTATTATCTTTGTGACACATTAATTGATAGTTGTAATAGGTAAAATATCTTAAAAGAGCTTCATAATAAAGTCTAACTGCTGTATCCTATTTATAATTGTTTATAGAGTACAATAATATTTTTCAAATTTTACAAAGCTTTGATTATCAATAATATTAATTAATTAGTATGCCCATTAAACTTTAATACAAATTTTTGTTATTATCATATAAAAAAGCTGACCAGGAAACTTCCTTTGAATTTTTTAATACAAATTAAAAGTTATAATAACTCTAAATTTATTATTTTATCAAGTTTGATATATCTACAGTTTCATAATTGACAGAACCACCAACCCTAACCATAGATGTAAATTTATTATAATTATTAATAGTTATATTGCAATTAATACTTACTATCAATTGCTAGCGAAGCGAGCAACGGGGTGTGGCATGACCCGTAATAGATCAAAGCAAGAAAAAAAGTATTCTTAGAGAATCACATTTAGGAACAATTTTTAATCGATTCTTGAATGCCAACATTTTTCTTGTAAAATATTTTCAAATAAAGGCCTTAATGGATTTTTTTAAAAAATAGAAAAATATTTAAAAACCAAAAGAATGTTTATTTCCATCTTTAAGGTAAGTCACTATTTGATATTAAATTTATAGTAAGTATTAATATTACCTTTAGTTGAGAATGTTTAATGTATTAGAGATACAATTATATTTTTCTCTTTTATTTAATTTCTCTAATTCACTAGTTATATTTGCTAGAACTGTGAATTTACAAATTATCTCTTCGATTTCAACTCTTTTATTGAAACAAATAAATTTGGAGGTCATATCATTATCAAGAACTCAGTATAAAAAAAATTAATCATAAAAAAATAGATTTATTCTTTGATTTTATTCACAGAAAAATATATATATATTTTTATTATTATATTCGATAAATTTTCTAGCTGTGGATCTATTGTGAGAAACTACTATCATTATTTTGAACCTTGGGTTAAGAATCGAGGTCTCCCATTTACTAAAAATTACTCATTTATCATCTTATATATTTATTTACTGCAAAAATGAATGCTCTTTTTTGGATAGAAGTATTCATAAAAGTATTAGAAACATAGCTTTAAATAGAATCTCTTCTTTTATAATTGCTAAACTACCAATATCGACTGAATGAGCTTTAGTAAACAATTTACAAAAGCATGTATAACGATGAAGACACGGCTGTTGATTCTATACCTTGCAACAGTGATTGTTTCAGCTTGACAATTTCAGATACGGAATTCATAAATTTTGGACACTTTATGCGCAATGAGGAGAGAGTTGTACTGATTTGCCCTGAGTTTGGGATGTAGTATCATGGAAAAGTAATCCAGGTTAATAAATTCGATGGGCCTATTAAGATTGTATATTCAATCAATATTCTATTAAATCATTAAAAATGATGATTAAAGTTAATATGAGTAGGATACTTTAGAATGAAAAAATTGATATAGATTTTCTTTAAATCAATTGTTTTAATTAAAGATAAGAACTGCTTATTTGAGGGTAACATACTTGGGTACCAGGGAGGTTTGATATATTCTAAAATGATGATGCTTTTAATTATAATGCAGACGCTGATGAATACTTAATATACTCAGATTCATAGTACATTCAAAAAAATAACCGTAAATATATTAATATATACTTTTTTTAATGTATTTCATTATAAATTGAAAAGAGAGAATATCTACAGACAAAGCATTTAATAGCAATATAAGGATAGAATTAAGAAATTATACTTCAAAATAATAGATTTAGTGGTAATAGTGTCATACAAGGCACAGTTTTTATTCAATCAACTAATATACTAAAATATTTTATTACGATATATTTTTTGCATAGTAAATATTTTTGGTATAAATTTCAATCGCGTATATATGCAGATGATTTATCAGAGATAGGATTGTTAGTTTTTATTAAAATAGAGTTTTTATATGTTTTATAATGCTAAATTAATCTTACTTTAAAGAGTTTTTAATTAAGAAAAAATAAACTATCGTAAAACGATAAATAATTACTTTACCTTTCATTAATTAAAAGTGCTTAATTCATTAAATGATGAAATTTGATAGCACACTTTCATCCATATGAGTCACTTTAACAAAGCTTTAATCTGGCAATAAAATTTTGGAAGAAAAAAAATCATTGAATAATTTTTATCTCGCTCCTTTATGATAAAGCAAATTTAATGTAGTTAAACTATTAAATGTAATAATTGATTATGAATTTTGTTGGCCCTATTAACATATATGCTATTATTTCCTTATTAAATTATATTACACAAATAAATTATAATAATTGAATATTAGTGTACAACAATACATTTGAGAGTAATTTTGCTTACTATGGCACCAGTGGCTTGTTTATAAGAAGATTTGATATTCACTTTGATGATTGGAAGCCCCAAGAAACCCCTGACTATATTCCATGTGGAGCGGTTACTATTAGTTACAATATATTCTCAGGTAATTTTGGAGCGCCAAAGTATGGTGGAAGTGCAATCAAATTTTAGTATAGGAAAATTAAATATAATAAAAAATTAAATTCATAATACAAAGACATTAAAATGTCAAAAAAATTCTGAGATAAAATTAAATATAGAGGTACATTTAATATATAAAATGAAATTTCATTGCGAAAAAACTACAAGTGATGATATACTTAATAGGCCAGATATACCTCTTTATAAATTTTTTAATTGCAAAATTAGTTTAAAATATAATTTTTTTAGATTTTCACTCAATTTATGGTATATTAGAATATATCTATAACTCTGCTTGATTCATCACAAAGATTAGTTGATGACCCTAATGACTCTTCAATATAAATTCCTTATGACTTTTCAGATAGAGAAATCACTCTCCAAGATAACAGCTTAGACCCAAATAAAATAGAATTCAGTGGAAATATCTATCAAAACAACTATGCCTCAAACAATCATTATTTTTTTTTAAAAAATTTAATAGTAAACCTTATTGGCATTTTATTCTAGATTATTATATTACTTCTTTTTTTTTACAAATATAGAATTTTTTTATATGAATGAGGGCGTTTTAGATTTACGAGGCCTCATTCACATAAATTTGATGAACGAGACTTTTAGAGACAATGGTGAAAACCTAGCTTAAATATATAACTATTACAAAGAATATAAATTGAATTTGTAAAGTTAAAGCTATAGCAATGGATTGGCTGTAAATTTATATGAAATGGATAATGAATAATATCAAGAATACATGACTATGATGAAATTTATTAGTTATAAAAATAATTTCATAATAATCTTAATCAATTGATAAGAATAAATTCATCCATTTTTTTGTAAAAATAATTATTTGAAACTTTAAACTTTACCTACCTTATATCTTAAAGGATAGTTTAATCAGACAATAAATAAAATTAACATCCATATAAAATGCTTTGAACAAAAAATAAATTAATAAAGGATATATATAAGTAAAAATAATGAAATAAAAAAATTGATCGACTAATAATTAAATATTACAGAAAAAAATAAAAAACACCTGCAGTTGTTATTTTTTTACAAAAATTCTTGAGCCTTATAAATTTAAAAATAAATTGCATGATTGACTTTAAGAATTTAATTATCAAATTTTTTATTAAATCTTTAAATTTTATTTTACTTGTAAAGTATACATTATATTGACAGTATTACAATTTTGCTTAATTTATTTATGATGAAATTGAAATAAGCATCAAGTGAGGATGATGAATATGATTACACATATGATTACTATAAATAAGACTATTAATTTAATGAAGCGATTGGAAATTAGTCTTTAGGTTGTATATATCCAATTTTGGGATACCCCCCCCACAGATATGGAATTAAAAAACAGCCCCAATTGATCTGGAACATTGAAAAATTAAGCGTGAAGAAAGAATTTTCAAAATTCAATGACAACCAATACATATAGTCAAATGGTGTTGAAGTCACGGCGTCCCAGGTCGTCAGGACGTCCCAGCCTAGTCAGGACGTCCCAAGGTCGTCAGGACGCCCCAGTGACGTCAGGACGTCCCAGAGTCATAGGTGACGTCAGGACGTCCCAGGGTCGATCAGAACGTCCCAGCATCGTCAGGACGTCCCAAGTAATAATTTTCTTAACGAATAAAATAAAATGTGCGAAGCACCATAAAAGATTCTTTATGAATCTTTTCAGGCAGGCTTCAGAGGTGCAAGCTCTAGTTAACCGGTGTCACAAGGGGTGGAACCCCTTGTTCGCAACCAATGCGAAACAATAATAGCAGGAGTCAGGTGGGCTGCAGCCCTTGTGGTTCAGAGACAAAGCCTCCCAAAAACTGTTTATATATTTTTTTTCGTCTATCTAGACATCACACAGTAAGAGATAGGTTTCTTGTTCAAGCTTTAATTAGTTTTTGATAATCCTTCTAACATCTGCTAAAATTTTACTCACAGATTCACGACATGTTTTAAGATCAAATAATTTTTAAATATCATCAACATTTCACTAGTATTCCTTCCATTAGGAAAATAAGTAAACAGTATCTCTCGCAAAATTCTTAGTGGGTAAGTATTATGACCAAAAAATTTCAAACCAATTTCTATAGTTTATCTAGAACGAAATTGACTGCTATCACATTCATAGTAGCAATGGTCTATATATTTTTCAGAAGAAGTAAACATCAATGCAATTATTATTATTAGAATTTTTGACATTATAAAGTGCTAGAGAGTCAAAACCCCAAAACCCCTTAGTGAGGTTTATAAGTGCTTTGATTAGTAGGGTAAAGTTGGGGTTTTATTAGGGTTAGTAAAGAAAACGCAAGTTTAATGAGACTTTAATATGTATTTAATGAGTATTAGTTAAATTATATCACACGAATTTTACTTGCTTGTCTTTGTTGTATCTCTTGAATCTCGCTTTCTTTAGTGGTTCGAGCATATCGTCTAAGGATTGTCTTGGATATGCTGGAGCTCTTAATATTATCTTCTCTACAATCTTCTTAATTTCTTAGCATACATCATCTTGTTTTATGTGCTTCTCAGCTAGATTTATTGATTATTTTTCATATTTTGTATTAATGTAAGTCATGCTTTCCATATCGCACTCTAAAATTATTGCAGCTACTGCCCAAACATCCCACTAAATAGAGCCATTAGTCCATTTCTCTCTGATTGGGAAGTAACCTGGAGTACCAAGAACCTTTGCTAAGGTTACAATATCTTATCTTAAGGCTCTATTAAAATCGATTACAACTACTCTAAAGGGCAAAGGTTTAGCATAACATTTTCAGGCTTCAAATCTCTATGAACGTATCCAAGCTCGTGAAGTTCCTAAACCTTTATCATATTAGATAGAATATCATTCAAGTCATCTGGGTATCTGTTTTAATATAGATAATCTCGGAGAGTCATTTCAAACTTTTTTAGCCTTAGCGCGATGAAACCAAACCCTAAAATAACACCATCTAGCTTGAGCAAATTCTTGCAATCTTTTTTCTAAGCCTCTCTAAGTACAATATATTCGTTAGCAAACTCATTTTGATAATGCTCGTTTTTAAGGAGATAGCTGAAAGGATATACCTTGTAGGCATAGTCATCAACCACTATGAGTTTTGATTTAGCAGGTACGTTTATATGTAAGTAGTTTTCAATACAACTGCTAAGGTCTACTGCATTTAGTGCAGGAATATACATGGCTCTCTCTTAAAAGCATGCTAAAAAGACATTACCAGCAGGTTGATTCATTAATTCTATTCGCTTCTGCCTCTTGAGCTTCTCCTGTTGTTCTTTTTAAGTCTCAAGATTATTAGATTTTCTTTTAGCGGGCACTAATTTCTAAGTCTCTTTATCTTAAATCAAGAACTCACTTAGGTGATGCTTCTGCATATACTTCTTAACTTTAGCTGAGTGAGTATAAGACTTCTCACAAGTCGTGCACTAGTACCTGCCATCGACCTTATCATGCTTAAAATACACCTTAACTTTCCCAGAGTGAACCTCTTTCATATGTCTCTTCAAACTGGAATCAGTAGAGAAAAAATTTTAGCAGTCTTAGCATTCAAAAGTTTTAATCCTTTATCTGAAGCTGTTCCTGTTCTTCCTCAACATCTTTTATTAATGTTTAAACTTCTATTTCAGCTTTCTGTTTCATGTTTTAAACCTATATAATAAAAACCTGTGCTTCAAATTCAGAGCTCTTAGCTCTGCCTCCCTCTCAATATATATAATTTCTTGTTTCTTGGTTGAACCAAAGTTAAGCATTGATTGACCTGCTCCTAAAAGTGCCGCTCTACGATTCAAGTGGACCGCCATGTTTAAATTCAAATTTAAATTTCTATTATAAAGCTCTTAAAACCTCTATAGCTATAGCTGGAATATATAGGAGTTGCTACAGCATTAATGATGGTTTGATCTCAGCTCTAAGACTTCATATTTATACTCAGTTTATAACTATAATTTTTGTAATTTTGCACTTAATAATTTTGATTCTGGTACCAAATCAGATAAAGTTCAGGTTGGTACTGGTACCAATTAAGTTTTGAACCAGATTGGAACGTTTCCATTAAAACCTCACTGGATTAAAACTAGGTACTAATTAAGTTTTGGTACTATTAAATTGGTACCAATTAAACTTAAACGAATTTAGTACCGGTACTAATTAAATTTAAACAAATTTAGTACTAATTTAATGGAACTAAATTGATAAAAATGGAGCTCCATCTCTGAAGTTTGTTACAGCTTCTGCGAACCTTCTCCACGTATCTGTACAGGGTTGACCTCCTATAAGATGCCCATATTTAATAGTAAGATTTTAAAGGAAAGGATCCAGAAGTCTATAAATTAAAACTTGAAATTCATTAATAGGAAGAGGAACAAAGATGGAATCATTCAATGAACAAATGAAAAGGGTTGAGGCTCAAGAAATGATCTCAAGATTCAGAAGCAAGGAGGATCTCTATCGATACCTTACTTAGCATGGTAAATAAATTGATGTTAATCAACGATGTATACAGCTGGTCTATTCCTTCCAACGATGGAAGGTACTAAAATATCATTCTTAAAAGCAATATCTGCGAGGAGAAGAAAGCTTTTAAAAACAAAGAAATCAAACTGATTGAAATACCTAACTACCCAGAGATTTCAGTCACAAATCTCTACGAGATGCAATGAAAGATGATGAAGTGGTTATTTACCTTCCTAGCAAGAAGCAACTCTCAAATAAGTTGCCTGAAAGAAAATTCTTCTTTGGTGTTCTTGGTACAATCAAAGAGGATTATTTGAGAGAAATTATAGAAGAAGCTCATAAGAAACGCTACTCTATTTCTCCTGAAGATTAAAAGAAGCAAGGAATACTAATAAGCGAGACGTGGATAGCAGAGCTTAAGAAGCATCCTTATCTCTCTAGTAAGCTTTGATTTATAACTTTTGAGGGAAACCTGGAACTGGTATATTTCAAATGAAAGAGAATGCAAAGGTTCACAGAGAGAGAAAGTCTCAAACCATCCATTAAGTTAGCAAAGACTTTATAATGAAGTTTAAAAGTCTGATGAAATGAACATAGATGCTGGTGCTGGTACAAAGAGAAGAAACATGGGTACTAGTAAAGCACCAGAGGAAGAAAAGAAAGAGAAGCCGAATCCATTTAAGAGTTCGTTTAATATATGAAATAATTCATTCATTTAAGTCTAACACTTATTAATAAACATTCATTCTTCCTTTCCTTGCACATATCATAGTCTAGTCTTTACCCACTCTCCTGCAACTACTCTGTATTAAGTCTACTGTGTCGATTGGTAGATCATGCATTAGGGGATACAGCAAGAGTTTCTTGTAGTGAGTCATAATCTAACTCCAATAGAATTCGATTCAATTAAATTGAGGACTGTAAGGAACGTTATACACAGGAGTTATCTTTAATTCATCATAAGCTTTCTTAGATTCCTTAGTCTTATGAACTGAGAGGTTATCAACAAACAGGATGATCTCTTGATCGTTGTACATATCTCTTAGCTTATGTAAAAACTCTATATACTGCTCTCGCTTAATAGAGCGAGGATGAATAACATAAGTTTCTAAGCCTGAATCTTCACTAATACCAGCCAAAATTGCGTGAGTGACAACCTAACCTTTTAGTCATACACTTCTATATTATCGTACTTCTTGTACCAAGACTTATTAATAAAGGTGTTGAACGTAAACACAGCTTCATCAGCGTGTATGAACTTGATTTTATTATCAATAGACTTCTGCATTTAATCATATATATAGTTTAAATTATTACTATAAAATGGCAGAGTAAAGTCAATCACTCTCTTCACTCTATTGACAGTCTTGAAGGTAATACCATTCCTTCAATAAATATTTGCGATAGTCTATGGTGAGATACGCATGTCAGGAAACTTGCGATGAAACATCACAGCTCGCAATCAAGTGGGAAATATGCCCAATACTTAAGAGTCTTAGAATCGCAGAGATATTCAATATGCTGCTAAGAGAACTTTTATTTTCTTACAGGATGTTATCAAGAACCAGAATTGAAATGCTAAAAAGCTAGAAAGCAGTGATACCTTACAGTCGAAGCACTCTTACAAAATAGCTTTGCAATCGCACAATAATTCATCACTGGTTTGAGTTAGTCTATATTAATACTCGCATACCTAAGCTTAAGCAGTAAATCTAAATATTTCTCATCATAAATAGACCCCAAAAATCGCTAATTTCTATTTCTCATTTTGCAAACTGGCCTAATTTCCCTACTAACCCTAATAAAACCCCAACTTTACCCTACTAATCAAGCACTTATAAACCTCACTAAGGGGTTTGGGTTTGAGTACGCCAAATCCTTATAGTTAATGAATAAGTGCTTATGTGTCATGAAATGTTAGGTCTTATGTGATTTGTTACAAGAATGTTACCAAATGAATAAAGTTTAATTAATTATTAACGATTATAATTTAACGATTAAATATTAATTTTTCACATATTCATACACATCAGCTATAAAAAATTTTCGGAGGCTTTGTCTCCGAATCTCCACAAGGGCTGCCGTCCACTTGACACCTGCTATTATTGTTTTGCATTGGTTGATCACAAGGGATTCCACCCCTTGTGACCCCGGTTAACTAGGTCTTGCACCCCTATAACCCTGCCTGAAAAGATTCATAAAGAAATTATTATGGTGCTTCGTACATTTTATCTTATTCGTTAAAAAAATATTTCTTGGGACGTCCTGACGAGGCTGGGACGTCCTGATCGACCCTGGGACGCCCTGACGTCAACACCCAGTTCAAATACCCTATATCAATTAAAAATAGAAATAAAAACAATTAAAAAGGATAATCAAATTTTATGAGTTATAAAAATAATTTCTTTGCCATTTTTAATACATAAAGCTTGATTTATCCTTAATTATTTTTATTTCTTTTTTTAATTGATATCTAGGGTTTGTAAATTATATGGAGTGGAGGTCTTAAGACTTTGGAAATTTTTTCTTCACGCTGAATTTTTCAATGTTCCAGATCTGTGGGATGGGTAGGCAAAAATGTTTCAAATCAGTGGGGGGGATCCCAAATTTCAATTAATATCCACTTTTAAATTTGAATTTTTTAAATAAGTTCTTAATT
>ARYC01021005.1:0-13025 GCA_000711775.1 Oxytricha trifallax
GCCACATCCTTATAGTTAATGAATAAGTGCTTATGTGTCATGAAATGTTTGGTCTTATGTGATTTGTTACTAGAATGTTACCAAATGAATAAAGTTTAATTAATTATTAACGATTATAATTTAACGATTAAATATTAATTTTTCACATATTCATACACATCAGCTATAAAAAATTTTCGGAGGCTTTGTCTCCGAATCTCCACAAGGGCTGCCGTCCACTTGACACCTGCTATTATTGTTTTGCATTGGTTGATCACAAGGGATTCCACCCCTTGTGACCCCGGTTAACTAGGTCTTGCACCCCTATAACCCTGCCTGAAAAGATTCATAAAGAAATTATTATGGTGCTTCGTACATTTTATCTTATTCGTTAAAAAAATATTTCTTGGGACGTCCTGACGAGGCTGGGACGTCCTGATCGACCCTGGGACGTCCTGACGTCAACACCCAGTTCAAATACCCTATATCAATTAAAAATAGAAATAAAAACAATTAAAAAGGATAATCAAATTTTATGAGTTATAAAAATAATTTCTTTGCCATTTTTAATACATAAAGCTTGATTTATCCTTAATTATTTTTATTTCTTTTTTTAATTGATATCTAGGGTTTGTAAATTATATGGAGTGGAGGTCTTAAGACTTTGGAAATTTTTTCTTCACGCTGAATTTTTCAATGTTCCAGATCTGTGGGATGGGTAGGCAAAAATGTTTCAAATCAGTGGGGGGGATCCCAAATTTCAATTAATATCCACTTTTAAATTTGAATTTTTTAAATAAGTTCTTAATTAATCTTAATTATATATGTTAGAGGAGCACTTTACATTAACATTGACACAGTTATATTTGAAAATAATTTCCTCTTCGATTTATATTTCAATAATTCAAGAGGGAGTTTGATAACTATAAATGAACTGTATGGGTACTTATCCATAGTAAACACCTAAATGATCAATTAAAATGGTAAGAAATTATATTCAAGTTAAATAAATCGTTATCTATAGGGATGTAATCTACGAAAATATTTACTGATGTTTTGATCCCAGAGTATGAAGTAGACCTGGAATATAACTAATTTTATTTCTAAAAAGTCCCTTTAATTGGCTTTGACTCTCAGAGTTAAGTATATAAAATGCAACTGGAAGGTTTAGAAATATCAAATCAAACTTTTTATAATGATTAATCGAATCAAACTGGCATGATTATCTGTTCCGACCGAGAGGACAACCTACCCACCCCTACCCACCTCCCGGTCTACCGAGACCCCCTACCCCACACCCTACCCCACCCCCTACCCCACCTCATAAAATACCCCATTTCATATCAAAATTTTTATCCTCGAGGTATGAATCGATTTCCTTTTTGACATCTCGACTACATGACCCTTTTCTATGTAAAAATATCATCAAATTTTCAAAATTTTTCTTCTTCTTACTAATGCTTAATATAACTTTGTACTTAAGTTTTTGCTTGATTCTCTTGGTAATTCGATTTATTATGCTTACTTTTAAAGAAAAATTAACTTAAAACTATTTTCTCGAAGCATCAATTATAATTGTTAAAATTTTTATTTATTGACAATTATGCATAAATTTTATATAAAATATTTTTATCAATTGAATCATCTCCTTTCAATATAATTCTTAAATATAGTATCATAATTTTTTAACTATTTTTTAATTTATTTCGGTTAAAAAAAAAAATTTGTTATTTCTTTGATAAATTTATTTATAAAATTAAAATCTTTTTTACTATCAGATTATTGTATTTAACAAAAATCTTTATTAAAATCTTTTCTCAATAGATTTATAGTTTTTAAACAGGAATTCTAAATCAAAATTGAATCTGCGAAAGTTTTTGCTATTACACAAAAGATTATAATAAAGATTTTTGTTAAATACAATAATCTGATAGTAAAAAAGATTTTAATTTTATAAATAAATTTATCAAAGAAATAACAAATTTTTTTTTTTAACCGAAATAAATTAAAAAATAGTTAAAAAATTATGATACTATATTTAAGAATTATATTGAAAGGAGATGATTCAATTGATAAAAATATTTTATATAAAATTTATGCATAATTGTCAATAAATAAAAATTTTAACAATTATAATTGATGCTTAGAGAAAATAGTTTTAAATTAATTTTTCTTTAAAAGTAAGCATAATAAATCGAATTACCAAGAGAATCAAGCAAAAACTTAAGTACAAAGTTATATTAAGCATTAGTAAGAAGAAGAAAAATTTTGAAAATTTGATGATATTTTTACATAGAAAAGGGTCATGTAGTCGAGATGTCAAAAAGGAAATCGATTCATACCTCGAGGATAAAAATTTTGATATGAAATGGGGTATTTTATGAGGTGGGGTAGGGGGTGGGGTAGGGTGTGGGGTAGGGGGTCTCGGTAGACCGGGAGGTGGGGTAGGGGTGGGGTAGGGTGGTCTCGGTCGAACAATTATCGATCATTAGTAAGTTTAAATTTACATTTCAGTAATTACTACAATCTTTAATTTTGAAAGGTTTCTAATAATGATGATTAAACTTACAAATTAAATCATGAATTTTTTATCGATAATTGATAACAGTTTAACTTTGCAAATATAGTGATGCAATAATGGATATATTTTTCATGACAAATGTCACTTTAAATGGCATAAATTGCAGATGCAACTACAATCATTCTCTATTCAGTATCTAGGCAAAAAATATTGAAATGAAATAGTTAGATATATAATATATAAATAAGTGGCTTGACCTGGAAACCCCTAATCCTGACCCAGATAACCCTGTCAATCTAGATTATACAAAATTAAATATATTTTTAATATAACTACCATAAAAGTCCTTTAGAAAAAAACTCTAAACAAATTTCTATTCATTAGTAGGTAATAGAAATCGATAGTACCAATATTTTATGACATAAAATTATAATTTTAAAGATTTACTCTCTAATTTCAATTACAAAAACTACAACTAATTTGACTCTTCCCTTTACTCGCAAGTATTCTAATTAATGATCTATGCCAAGGAATCAGCAGTTCTTTGGGACTTTTTTTAAGAGTCTACAGTTTCTAATCTAGTCGGAAATACAGGTGCTCTATTCTATATTTTATTTTATTAATATTTATCACAATTTAAACATAAAGTATTATAATACATTAAATCATTTCTATTCAACATATCTTTTGCTTA
This sequence comes from Oxytricha trifallax, assembly GCA_000711775.1. NCBI lineage: Eukaryota > Ciliophora > Spirotrichea > Sporadotrichida > Oxytrichidae > Oxytricha > Oxytricha trifallax. Next base: position 3,195 of record ARYC01021005.1, read on the forward strand.
TGAAAATGTTACCATATTATTCTTCGATTCTGATTTCTAAGATATCGACTCTATAAACGGTGGATTAATACATATTAATGATGGATTGGGTGGATTTATCTATATTTAGTATTGTAACTTCACTAGAACATACGCTTATGCAAAATAAATTTATATTAATGATTATTATATATTTTAAAAAAATTAATATAAAAATAAAATTAAGTATGTATATATATATTATTATGGTAACGGTGGAGTTGTATCTGTGAATAATATTTACACTAATACACTGGCAGATCTAAATAGCTATGTCAATTAATTGTGGTTTTTAGGTTGCTATTTTACTGATAATTATCTAATTTTTTTATTAAATAAACAGATATATAAAAAACAAAACTAAATTTAATTTAATGGCTATTAATAAATTTAAAAGAAATATCTCGAAACAATATAAGACATTTATCATTACTTCTTGACTTCTGGATATATAGCTTTTGTCAATCAAAATAATTAGATCGATTTCTATCTCGAAAAATCTTTTAAAACTCAATGAAAAATAATTATATATAAAAAAACATTAATAAATAAGTTTATCTCTCAGCCAGGTAGAGTCAATGATCCTGAACTTTACGATTTCACGCTGGAGGATGTTGAGAAAGAGATTGATATTAAAAATTATACCGAGAGTATTGAAGGAGATAATACTTACGGTACTGCTTTTGTAATTTCTACTATTTAGCATTAATATAATAGATTTTTATAATTATAGTAAAAATCTAAGGAACTTAAAAAAAGTTGTGACTGTAAATTTGGTATTTTACACATGAAATTATATGGTAGGGGTAATTTTAATATTTAATATAATTAAAAGCAAGTAAATACTGTGAATTCATATGATAATTAATTTACTGGGTGCAGATACGGGCACAAGGGAAGTGTGTTTTACATTGGCTCCTGGGTCTCATCTGATTTCAATGAATCTTACTCCACTTACTCAAATAACTATGCAAATTATTAAAAAATTTATCATAAAAAAATTACTTTTTAAAATAAGTAAGCTTGAACACTCTCTATCTCGTATTTAATTAGCTATTCTATACTTTTTCATAAATATATTATAGTATTGATTTAAAATTATGGAGGGAACATATATTGCTATAATTGCTTAAACCTGCGCTTTGTTGAACCAATTTTTGATTACTCTTAAGCTTTTTAGGGGGGAGTCTTTTATTTCGAAGTATTTTTCACTGATTAAATTTCTAGCCCACCAGCTATCTAATTCTCAATCGAGCTATTTACCATCACGAATATTCAATCATTTAAATTAATTTTTTTTATTTTTGAGCAGCTAAAGCTTAAGATCAATCTTATAAAAAAAGCTAAACCTCAATTATGTTTTTCATTATTTTATTAATTTTTCTTTAATCATTGAACGGAGCTTTCTAGATTTTAAAGGAGAAAACCAGTATTGTTTTGGTATTAAAACACTATATTCTATAATAAATGGTGGATAATTTGGCTTTGAAACTAAGACGATTGGTATTATAAACTCTGATAACTACTAGGGAGGGGTTTTCTCAATAAGCCATCTGATGTTACATTAAGCATAAAAAGCATATTGAATTGATTTTTCGAATACGACGCTGGAACATTTCTTATGGATATATCTGGAAATAACAGCTTTAAAAGTTATAAGTTTTTGCAAATATAAAACCTAGAAATATTAATTGCCTAAACATTAGGAAAAAAAACATAAAATTATGCTTTACAATCACTAATTCAACATTCTTGGATAGCATATCAGAGGGACCAGGGTAAATGATGTTTGTTAATAGTAAAGCAGGTTAAATTTATGGATCAATATCTGATTCTAATATACAATGCGAAACAACTTTTGAGAACATAACTGAATCAATTATTTTTATTACTATTTAGTTTAATTTTTTTGTATTATTATTCCCACCCCTACTCATAAGAATTTTTATTTTAATATTTTTTAGTCTGCATTTCTCAAAACATTATTTAAAAAAACAATACCTAAAAACCCTTTTATTTATTAATTATTACAAAAAAGATACAAGAATACATTAAGATTTTTATTGTTAACTAAAATGAGTTTATATTTTATCTTTTATATAATACTTTTCAATTTTTAAATCTATGTATATATTAATAATTGAATCAACCGAGGAATATTTCTTTCAATTTTCTTAAAGCCTGACTACTCAGCTAAACATGCATGCCTTCTATTTCACGACTTTCTCTAATTAAGACAGCGATATAATCTTAACAGGGAACACAATTTCAAATTGCATAGCCAAATATAAATATTAAATTGATGATGACGAAGATTCTTTTGATGGATTATATTTAAATATATTTATATAAACAAAATGCGAGTTAATGGAAGTTTTTAATGGAGTTTTTTTAAATGGTTTTAAAAAACTCGAAGAAAATTTAATTTTTAAGCAAAACTTTTAAACTTTTAGATAATATAAAATAATAAAATTTAAATGAAGTAACATAGGGAGGAGTATTTTACATATCAGGCAATATAAAACTAACAGATTCGAATAGTACTTATATAAATAATGCAGCGATGAGGGGGGCAATTTATAACTGTGATGGCTGCAGTCTAAACTTTACAATTTTAAACTCAATAGTATAATACACGCCTTAATTTTATCAATTAAATTTTATATATTTAAACTTGTAAGACAACACATATACAGATTGCTACTGTTAAAGTGGGTGCATCGTCTACATTAAAAGATAGTTTATAATTTTTATTTTTATTATAATTGTTCTTATTAATAAAAAATAAAATTAATACTACAGTGAGGACATATAATTACTAATAGCCGATTCTATAGAGGTGTATAACGTGACAGCCATAAAATCTGCCTCACTTTTTTATGTCGTTAAGGAATCGATTGAAACGTCACAGGTAAATATTTCGAATACCAAATTTGAGATCTATGCTGATAAATATGACATTTATAACGTCGATTTTTATTAAAAATATTTTGTGCATCATACATTTATTTAAATTTTATCTTAAGTAATGATTGTAATGATTTAATTTAAAAAAAGATAGAGCTACTTTTTCTGATACTGCAAAAGCCGCCGTTATGCAACTATTATATAGTGTTATAAAATTCAAAATTATATTTTTTAAATTTAAATTCAAACATCTGTTTGAGATAGTTTTCTTTTTATTCAAATTCTATAATAAGTCACCTAAAATCTCTGTCAATAGAGACTAGTACATTTACTTTTAGAAATTACTATTATACTGGTTTTTAAAGCAATAGTTTGCTATATCTAGGATTTGATATTAAAAACGTTGGTAATATTGAATTTACTACAGTTTTTTATTCAGAAAATAATTTTAAAATTATATGCTAAAAATTATTACAAATTATATCATTTCTTATACTTATTTAAAGTTACTTTTCAGGGGGTATCATCTCAAGATCTATATCAAAATATATTAATTTGAAATATTTTAGCAAAATAATATAAATTCTTTGGTCTTACTACTAATTATTAATAATCTAACTGAGGATCTCAATATATTGAAAACCAAGCTTAAAACCCCAAATTTCGAGGGTTTAATATCAATATAATCAGTGAATTATATGTATTTCGTCGGAGTTACTATATAAAACATCGCCTACTTGTCTATAAAATAAAAATAAATATATGAATATCTAATTAGTATCGAATTTTACATGAGACATAAAATATATATGAACTAAGTTATATACATACTATTCTTTTTTGGTCAAATCAGCCATTTACATTCATCGTGTTTTTATATCGTGTATATGATTTACGGAGTGTGGCGCTTCATTTCAACAATGTGCTTATTGGACAATTACAGCCTTTCATTTTCAAGGAAATTTTGTCGCATATTTTATCGATTATTTATTAAGTTATTAAATTCACATTCTTTTATGCTTTGATTATTTAGAATATACATATTAAAATACGATAAAATATAAGGGAACTATGGAAATTTAGGTGGAGTGATGCAAAATATAGATAATAGTAGGCTGAATTTTAATAATTGCAAATTTACTGATAATCATGCTGTTTCTAATGCTGGTGTACTTTATCACAAAAGATCTGTAGATTATATAATTTAACGCATAATTATTCAAGATTTAATCATAAATATTTTTCTTCACTTTTTTAGTATTTTTTTAATAGATTCAGAGACAAGTTCTTACGCAGAGATAACTTTCACAAATTGCACTTTCAATGATAACTTGTAATAATATGCATTAATTCAGAAATTGATCAAATAATTAATATTTTATAAAAATTAATATATTAAAACTTATGTGAATTATTAATAAAATAACTCTTGTCAAGCAAACGGAGGAGTGATGCAAGTGGATGATAAATACTTAAAACTTACTATATAACAATCTACCATTATGAAATCTTCATGTTCACTTACAAATAATATCGCCTCTGGGGGTGTCATATATGGCTCTAATTTCAATCTCTTGTTGATCTATATATTTTTATATATATTTATGTTAAAAATACCAGGGTATCTCTGATAATTAAGGAGGTTGTAAGATCTTCTACATTAAAGGGCATAAATTTATAAATACATATATAATTAATTCAATCTAAAATAACTAAATAACAGATGCGAAGTGCAGGGAAGGTTCAATCATGACAGCAATAGCAGCCAATACAAACATCAAATTTTACAATAATATCTTCAAATGTCAAGTTAGTTTTCACTAATAATTAGTATTGTCAATTAACAATAGTTTTCTAGTGCATTTATTTGCAAATTAAATTAGTTTCAATTAGACAACAATCACAGAATACTTAAGCGATAAGAAATACCTGTATAAATCAGCATTTACACTGTAAAACGCAAAATTAATTGATTCTGTGAATAATACATATACTTAATGCGGCTACTCTGAGGCTGGTGGAGTCTACTATTTCTTTAATACTGAATACCATGACGCTAACTCTCTTTATCAATATAGTATATATATATTAAAAAAATAGCATTATTGTTAAACATTATTTGGACTTTTGTCCCATTTCACACATAAAATCTAATGATTTTTTATCAATGTAATTATTGCAGAACTTTTATAAAATATATTATAGATAAAATGGAGGCAGTAACTGGGGGTGCTATTTAAGCCACAAGATTCAATCGTAAAGTTGACTAAATCCACCTTCAAAAACAATAATGCTTTCACAGCTGGTGTCATTCAACTTGATATTATCAATTTAATAATAATAATAAATATACAAAATATTGATATTTGTCATAAAAATAATAAATAAATGCATTAATAACGAGGCTTTACTAGAATCTATATAATCTACTTTTTCTAAAAATAAAGCCATTTATAAAGCAGGAGTGATAAATTTAGTCACTAAATCTTCTTTCAAGATATATAATAGCAGCTTTTTTGATAACTATGCCAATGAAGATTCTGTCATAAACTTTTTATTTAAATTAATATCATACTATCTATAATTTAATTTTTTTAATTTAACTTTGATAATAGATTTTATCATAAAATTACAATATACTATTTATTTTTTTATATTTAAACGTCCTAGAATCCAGTGATGTAAATTATTAAAATTAAAAGATAATATACTTATAGACTTTCCCTCTACTGATTAAAAACTCCAGATTTTACCTAAATAATGCAGAGAAAAACACAATTCAACTAATGTACGTGTAAGCTGCATTTTTTGAAGAAGTATCATTTGAGATGAATATTGCAAAATCACTCTCTAAGAATTTGTTTATTGGATTCAGTAATCTCACCATAAACAATAGTTTAGTATTATATAGTATTTAAAATGTTATATTCAAAGTAAATTGGGGTAATCATAAAATAATAATAATATTGCTACTTTAATAGTCGCTTTATTGATGATGTTAAGTAAGAACATAAAATTAGTTTTAATTCATGAATATTATTTTAGAGGTATCGCGTCTTAATCCCGAAATGTCGAACTCTACAATAACAAATTAAAAAAATTTGTTAATTAAATCAAGTTAAAATTGAATGATAATGAAAAAATATAACAAAGGCGCTTTCTTGCATATAATTATGAACGTGAATCTTTTTTTATATATAATTTTAAATTAATAATAATACTTATATAATAAAATCTAACGATTGAAAACACTGTCTTTGAAAACGGTTATGCCAAAATGGGTGGTGCTCTATATATCTAAGGAGAGTCTATGGTTTCTATTAACAACACTAATTTCATAAATTCTTATGCCTCGTAGTCTGGTGGCGCTGTCTATGCACTTAGTTTTGACTCATTGATTCTTAACAACACCAAATTCTAAATAAAAATCTTTTATAAAGCAAATTTTGAGGATAATATTACTATTTTATCAAATTATTAAACTATAGGCTATATAATTTTATAAGTAAACATAAGGTATATCTAAATTTATCAAATTTACGAATAATTACGCAGATATCTATGGCGCAGATCTCTACGGATAAGACTCAATAAGTTTCGTAAATTTCAATCGATCTACTATCACTATTATTTTATTACATAATTTTTACAACATTTTACTGTTGCTTAATTATAGCACGTTAGCTGCAAGTTCAATATATTTCAGCTAAATTAACTTCTTCAGCAGCGACCTCACTATTCAAAGTAAGTAAAATTGGAATAATAATTCATAATAATTTAGGATCGAATTATATCACTAAATAAATGTCATCCGGTGGAGCAATTTCATGCTTTGATTGTCATTTTTAATTTATACTGATTACATGATACTAATCAAAAAATGAAATTGTTGAATTATTTCGTATTGATAAATATATGACTGCGGGTATTTCTGGGTGTACAACATGTTAATCTAAAACTCGTCTGCAGTTGAAGCTGGTGGAATTTCTCTAGAATTTTCAGAATAAACTAAAGAGAAGTACACAGGAACTAGTCAGATTATAGCTAAAGTAATATAAATAAATAAAAATAATTCAATATTTATCCATAGATAGTAAACAGCAAATTTGTAAACTGTATTTCATCGGGAGGTAATGGAGGTGGAATACACATCCATAATATGTTTTATAAAGTTGAAGCTAATAAATTATAAAATAGTTTTAAATCTATTTGTATGCATTATGTTTATAATATCATTTCAACTCTAATTTAGAATTCAAGCTTTATCAATAATTCATTATTTCTAAACAATATGTAATTACTAAAAATTTTATCATAACTTTTGAATTTATTAACTATATAATAATTGGGCTGTAAGTGGAGGTGGATTTATTTCTAATGCAGCTCTCCATATGACTGCTCACTAAGACTATCATAAAAAAACAATTTCATTAATAACTCTGCGAATGTCTCAGGAGGGGCTTTCTATTGGAGTGACGTCAAGCCTAAACTAGACGCATCAAATGTATTTGTGTTGAAGGGGAATACAGCTGAAGTTTATGCTGATAATATAGGCAGTTACCCATAGAAACTTGTAGCTATAACTTCAAAGCAGTATGAAAAATTGATTAAAAAATATATTTAAGAAATTGAGGATTATATGAGCAATAATCTTATTAGGAGTATCAATGAGTTAGATACTCATTGCAAGTTTACTAAGTTTTTTTTAAAGTATGAGGACTAGCAATTTAGAGCGAACCCAGATCTTAGAAATCAAGTAGACGATGATGAAAGAAGGCTAAGACACCGAAGATTGCAATTAATTACAGGTGATGTCACATCTAACACAACTTAATAAACTAAAGATAATCAGAGAAGCGGTGATTAGCTTCCCACAATGTACCTAGCTTTAGCTGACGAATATGGGCAGATAGTTGGGACTGAGAGCAGCAAGAAACTAGATGTTGGGTTCAAAGCCACTTTAAGTAATACTAGTGATGTCAACAAATATGCTCCTTAAGTCTCAGGAGTCAATATAAAATGTAGAAAATCCAGAATAAAATTTTATAAATTAACAACAATTTATAATTAGTATTTAAAGAGTCAATACATTCTATTCATCATTTGGTGTTTATAAACTCTCAAACATAACTTTCACTGGAGCACCAGGAAACTCATATTCATTATCCTTCGTTTCTGAGGGTATAGACAATTCTAAACCTGCGAATGTAGAATATTTAGAGACTGTGTCAAAGAACTCTTCTGAAATCATAGAGTTTACAGTTTCCTTAAATCTAAGGGAGTGTGCAGTTGGTGAAAAATTCTCAGATTCTGGATCGTAAGCTATAAAGTTTTCAAGTTAATACCTCTTTTTAATCTTCAACGATATAGATGTGATTCATGTCCAGAGGGGAAATCCTTCTCACTTGTTGTAATGAAAGAACCAGGTATCTGTAGAACTTGCCCCACTACTAAGGCAGTTTGTAACGGAGGTTCAAATATAGGACCTCAACCAGGCTATTGGAGAAAAAGCAACACAACTTCTAATTTCATAAAATGTTTCAATACTGCTTCGTGCTTGTAAGTTAAATCTAATTCGGTAATAATTATTAAATAGAGGAATGATCCCACCTAAGAACAATCCTCAGGGAGAATGCGATACAGGGTATTAGGGCATTTTATGTGCGGATTGTCAGCCTGGGTATTCGATAACTAGCTCTTTCAAATGTGGATAATGCCCAGAATTCTCTTTGAATTTATTCAGGATTATTGCTATCTTTATTCTTAAAATTTAAATTGACCTATAAATTTTATTGTATTTTGTAGTTTGTTTTACAATTTATTCTTGTAGTCGTGGTGATTGGATTTATGATTAGATCAACAATAAAAACCATATAGTTTAAATTGTATATAAATATTTTAGATTTAAAATTTACCCACATATTTCTTATAAAAAATAATTTTAACTAAAAATATTTTTGACTTTCTATTTTATGAATGAGACTTTATGTTTACTCCACTTTTATTTTACTTTAAAATGTGAAATTTTTTCTGTAATAATTAAAAACAGTACGAAGGTTATAATTTATTAACACAAGGTAGTATTAATTAACACACTTTAATTTAAGTAATTCCAAATAAACCTAAACCTAAATAAAATATAATTTTATAATAAATTATTGAGAATTAGAATGAAAGGAGCAGCAGATACTAAAAACATAACTAGTGTCTTCTAAAAGATTTTACTGAATCACATCTAACTTATAGTTTTAACAGCTTCCTTCGATTTTAACTGGCCTGAAATCGTTCTAAGTTAAAATATAATCATTTTAAAATTAGAAGTCTTAATAGATATATTGCATATCACACTATATAGAGTTTATAATAAGTTACTTTAAGACAAATGAAGCAGTTGGAGAAGCATCAAAGTTAAGATATTTTTCACCCAGTGGATTGTTTTTTAAATCAATGATAAAGGCCATGGTGAAACAAATTTAGATTAATTAGAAATAAAACCTATACCAATAAGGATATTTAAAGCGGTTGTTTTAAATCAAATATTTCGAATCAAAACTTATTTTAAAATAAATATATGATATTTATTTAAGTAATTTTATAATATCCCCCACTTATTCTACTTCAAACTTGCACTATTCGGAATACTTCCATTTATTCTAGTGATAATAAGTTACACAGTTTGGGGTATCAGATTTAGAAAACCACACTAGAAAGCATTATTCTCAGCAAATTCTACTTCCTCGATAGTCATTCTGCTTTTCTTAGTGCATCCAAATATTGTTAAGTTTGTCTTCAATAGTTTCAAGTAAGTATTGACCTCTAAATTTATAATTACTGTATTTTATTTACTTATTATTTCTAAGTGTTGCTGTTTTTTATAATTTTCTTTTCATTTATAGTTGTATCGAT
>ARYC01021006.1:0-55580 GCA_000711775.1 Oxytricha trifallax
AAATCTTACTTTAATATTATTTTGAGATTTTATTACTAATTTTATTTAAACTATCAGTAAAAGTATTTTAATATACTAATATAACCCTCTTTATTTATCTTAAATTAAATACTTTGGAGAATAAATTGCTGTTCGTGCTTATTCATATATAATTTATTCTTGTTTTAAGCATATTTATATATAAACTTAATTTATGAACTTACTCAACATTTTTGATTAAAATATAGCTCTTTACAATTTATCCATAAAAATATTAAAGTAGTAACAAATATTACATTATAAAAATACTAATAATTTACAAATTATATATAAACTTGAATAACTCTCATAATTTATTGTTTAAATTTAATTCATTTCTTAATTCATAAATATCAATAGAATCTGTTCACTATTAAATGCTTTTTAGATCCAAGAATATGTTCATGTTATAAACATTTTTTTAACTCAACCCTAATAACTTAAAAATTAATCAATAATCATTTTTAAGTATAAATTAGCTTTAAGTGCTATTTTGAATTGTTTTAGTAAAGTTATTAAAGCCGGATGATAGTCAAAGTAATCTGATAGATAACATTAAGGAGTATTAAAATTAGACATATCAAACATAAGAATTTGAAAAATTTTTATGTATCATTAGTTGAATTATAACGAAAATTACCTCATATTTTAGTTATCTAGTTCAATCTCATAACTATCATACTTATAAGCCATATAATTATCTTATGTCTCTATGATTTTACTTAGTTTATTATTTTATTGCATGATTTTCAAAAGTCTTACTAGTGTATGATATAATAAAAATTGAATATTTATAAAATACATGATTATTAGAATTAAAATTGCAAAGTAAGAAAAATAAGTTTTAAAGATATTACTTGCCTTAAAATTTAATATTTATTTTAGTTACCTCTATCTAGTATATTTTATATTACTTAATAATTTTGAAGACACACTTATTTGGCAATCATTTGAATATTTGATTTTTTTACAAAATATATAATCTGCCAAGAAAATATCAATAAAAATAACTTAAAATATTATTCTATGAAACATATTTTATAACTATTAGAGATTCAGTTATAACACTAAAATAAATCAACTTATTTGGTTCAAGAAGATTACCAAATCACAAATTAAGGTGAAGATTATTTTAAATTTACATTTAAAAGAGGAAATGGGAAAAGAATTAATCGGTTGGATTTTCACAAATTTATGAAACAATTATCAAGGAATTTGAATTAAAAAAACACGGAGAAAATACAGCTCATTATTTAATTATTAAAATAATTGATTAAATCAAAACTTATATTATTAAATTAGAATGTTAATTGCTAGGTGAGGTACCAATCTCACCAATGACTTTCTGATAGAGCTTTCTACTACACTCTACTCAAAACCCCAAAACACTTTCAGTAGTTTGATTGAGTTTTTAATTGATAAAAGTAGACTATTAGTGCATACTTTATTAGGATTTTAATAGGGTTCATGTAGGGGTTTGATATTTAAATATTAGTAATTTAAGTGAGTATAACAAGCGAGTTTTTAAAATATTTCACGCAAACATTAGCTTAGAGTCATGTGGAAGTTCTTTGAATTTTATCTTTCTAAGATGATGTTTAATTGTTTCTATTGTTTGTTAATTCTCTTTGCTTGGCTTGATAATAGTGGAGTATGCAAGTTCTCTGAGACCTCCATTTATTTTATTTTAATCGAGATTTTATTTGATTCTCTGCTTAGAATCTCTCTCACCCCTGCAGCTAAAGTAATCATTTCTTGGCATGTCGCTCTCTATTATTTTTACTGCTAGAGCCCAGATATCCCATTAAGTGTCTCCATCTCTCCAATCCTATCTCTCTGGAAAATATCCAGGAGTGCCGTATACATTTCCTAATGCAGAGGCTTGCACTCTTTGAGCTCTGTTGAAGTCTATAAAATAAACTCTAAGAGGCTGAAAGTTCAACATGATATTCTCTGGCTTTAAGTCTCTATGAACATAACCTAGCTTGTGAAGCTCTTCAATCCCCTAACTATCTGCTATACTATCTAGCTAATTTATCTCTGACATCTATTGTCAGATAAGAATTCTCTGTAAGTCATTTCAAGTAAAGCCTGAAGGCTACACGATCTTTACCAAGTAATATAGCATCAAGCTAGATGATATGCCTGCACTCATTTAACTTTGCCTTTTAAAGAGCATAATACTCATTAGCAAATTCCATTTGGAACTTGTCATCAGCAAGGAAGTAATTGAATGGATATATCTTGTAAGCATATTAGTCGACAGTAATGACTCTATTCTCTATTTTATCTTCAAGAGTGAGGTAGCTTTCTAGGCAAGAATCTAAGTCAATAATTTTTAGTATAGGAATCTTAATTGCCTCTATTTTAACCATGATTTTATTGATCTCAGAGACTGGAAAATTCTTGGCTGCTTTCTTCATTTTAACTTACTTCTAGACTTCAACTCTAAGAGACTCCACTGGATTTCTTGATCTTCTCTTTTAGAGGAATCTATTCCCTGTAGACTCATGAATAAAGACAAAACTTTAATTGTGCTTTTTCTTTAAGTGCACTTTGAGGTCTCTAGTATGAGAATGTGGCTTCTCACAGAACTTACAGACATACTTCCCATCTTTCTTTTAATGCTTGAGATATAACCTTGGCATATCGTTGTGTATATCTCTCAAGTGTCTCTTATAAGTTGACTTGTAAGGGAAAACTTTATTGCAGTCTTTGCATAAATAAGTCAACTTTGGCTGGTATTTATTAATGCTCTATGGCAAGTTGTTTAACCTCCTCCTCAATTTGCACAGCTTCTTTGATACCTCCTACTTAATTTATATTTAAATCTCAAAGCTAGACTGGTCAAAGTTTTCATAAGTAGGCTCCAACTGAGTACAAGCGTCTCTGGTCTCTACTTTTCTTGGTTGCTGGAATGATAACTTTTATTGACATGATCCAAGTAATGCCGCTCTTCTTAACAGGTTAGCGCTCATTTTAGTTTGCTGACAGATTTTATTATAATAATGATAAAATATACTTTGATAAACTATAGTAGTCTAGTATAAGACACTCTGGTAGATTCTTTGCTGAGAGGTAAGAAAATTAACTAACCATAAAAGACTCTAAGTTGACATATTTTATGAGAATTTTATGCATTTTAGTAATATAAAATACTCCTAATGAAGTTTTGTTTCTCTAGGAGGTCCTCCAAATCAAGTTTGAACTTAATTTGGAGTTAAAATTTTTAAACAATTTTAAATTTAATATGCTCCTAATTAAGTTTTAGCCTTAAAATTTAACTCCTAATAAAGTTTGAACTTAATTTGGAGGACCTCCTAAAATAATTAAACATTATTAGGAGCAATTTAATGGAGATAGTTTGATAAAAATGGAAATCAATCTGTAAAACTTGGAGCAAGTTTTTCAATGCTTCTCCTTATATCTTTTCAAGGTTGAACTCCAGAAAGTCCTCCCTATTTAGTAGTAAGATTTTAACAAACTTAGAATGGATATCCATAATTTTAAATTTCATTAGCATTTCTAGAAAGAGTAAGCAATATGGAGTCTATGAATAATGCAATGAAGAGAATTTAATCTCAAGATTTAATAGGAAAATTTCGAAGTAAAGAGGACCTTTATAGATATTTGGTATAGCAAGGTAAGTTCTTAAGTAAGATTAATAAATCCATTAAAGTTGGAATGTTCTTGCCGACTTATGAGGGAAATAAAATCTCATTCTTAAAGGCCTTTCTGACTGAAGATAAAAAAGCTTTTAAGTCTAATGAAATTAGGATGATAGAGATACCTAACTACCCTGAAATATCAGTGACAAACCTATATGACGATGCTATGAGTGATCCGGACGTAGCTCTCTACCTTCCATTAAAGCTACAGCTCTCTAATAAGTTGCCAGAGAGTAAACTTCTTAAATGGTGTTCTTGCAACTCTGAAACTTGAGTACTTAAATGAAGTTATTTAAGAAGCTCATAAGAAACTCTATAGCATCTCTCCTGAAGAAAAAGAGAAGCAAGGTATTAAAATAAGTGGCACCTTGCTGTATGAACTTCAAAAGCATCCTTTCATCTCAAGTAAGCTTAGTCTTCTAACTTTATAGAAAAAACCTGGTACTGCTATATACTTGATGAAAGAGCGCAGCAAATTAAACAGAGAGAGAAAGTCTCAAGTAAAACATGAATTGAGTAAGAGGCTCTTCAAAAATTTATAAAAGCCAGAAGAAATGAACATAGATGCAGAAGCTGGCACTAAGAGAAGAAACATAGGCCCAAGCAATCCTTAAGAGGAAGAAAATAAAGAGAAGCCAAATCCCTTTACGGGCAAATTTAATATGTGAACTTATTCATTCGTTTAAATCTAAAACTTATTTATAAACACAAAATCTCCCTTCTCTTGCACACACTTTGATTTTATCATCGCTGACTCTTTTAGCAGCACTCTTAATAAAGTCTTCTGTATCTATCTTCAAGTCGTGAATCAAGTGATAGAGTAGAAGTTTCTTGTATTGGCCTTTCAATAACCCTAATATAGTTTAATTCCATTGAATTGAGGACTGTAGGGAACATTATATGCAGGTGTTATGTTTAATCTTTCATATCCCTTCCTTGAGTCTTTAGTTTTATGAACTGATAAGTTATCAACGAACAGAATAATCTCATAGTCAGCGTAATTGTCTCTGATTTATTGCAGTAACTTAATATTTTATTCAGTATTTATAGAACGAGGGTGAATAACATAAGTCTTAAGGCCACTATCTTCGCTTATTCCACCAAGAATAGCATAAGTTTAAACCTTAACCTTTTAATCATATACTTCTATGTTACTATATCTCTTATACCAAGACCTTGATATAAAGGTATTGAATGTAAATACAGCTTCATCAGCGTGTAGGAACTTTATATTATGCTCTTAAGACCTCTGCATTTAATCGAATATATAATTTAAATTAGTCTTATAAAATGGAACATTAAAGTCAATCACTCTCTTAATGCGATTGACTGTCTTGTAAGATATTCCGTTATTTTTATATATGTTAGCTATCGATTAAGCAGATATTTGAAGCTCAGGAAATTGCCGATGAAACATCTCAGCCCTCTAGGATAGAGAGAAATGAGCCCTGTATTTAAGAGTCTTATCATTAATAAGATATTCAATATGATTTTGTTAAAACTTTAAGGGTCTCTTAGGAAGAGAATTAAGATGCTATCTCTTTAAATTCAATTCTAATAGACAGTGAGACCTCACAGTTGCTGGAGATTTATGGAGTAGCCATGCTATAGATGTATAATTAAGAACAGGCTTGAGTTATTCACTAAATTCATCACATCCATATCGCAACTTAAACAATAAATCCATATACTCAATTTCATAAACTGATCCCTAACCTCGCATATCCTAACTTAAATTACTAATATTTAAACATTAAACCCCTATTAAAGTATGCGTTAATAGTCTACTTTTATCAATAAAAAACTCAATCAAACTTCTGAAAGGGTTTTGGGGTTTTGACTGAGGGTAAGTAGGGGTTGCTAGGCGCAACGCATTGGGGCCAGTCGGCGGGGTTCTATTTCCAGTATTCACTCTTCGAGTGAGCTTGGGTCTTAGGATTTCCTCGCAAAAGATGAGCAACCTGGCTTGAACTCAGATTCCTAGGTAATAGGGAGCAGGATGAAGGTGGTGCTCAGCCTTCATAAGTGAGAAGATGAAAGAAATAGAGGTCAACGATAAGGTATTTTCTCCCACACCAGGTTAGGTTAATGAAGCTACCACAGCGAAAGGACAGAGACTACATTCAAAACCCCAAAACCCCTGAAGTTGTTTGATTGAGTTTTTGATTGATGAAAGTAGACTATTAACGCATGCTTTATTAGGGTTTTAATAGGGTTTATGTAGGTGTTTAGGGTTATAATGTAATATAAATTAGTGTGTAATGCAAGTGTTTAATTTTTATTATTCACTCAAACAGTACTTTAGCATCATGAGGCAGCTTTCTAAATTTTATCTCTCCTATCCAACTTATAATTTAGTCTATTGTATGGTCAGCTCTGTGATTTGGCTTAATAATTATCTAGTCAGCCATGTCTTTCATTCTACCTTTTATCTTATTCTAGTCTAGATGTTGCTGTATTCTCTGTTTTGAATCTTTCTCTCTTTTGCAGCTATAGTAATCATTTCTTGCCATATCGCATTCACAAATAATTGCTGATAGAGCCCATATATCCCACTTAATATCACCATCTCTCCAGTCCTCTCTTTCTGGAAAGTATCCAGGAGTCCCATACACGTTGCCAAGTCCTGAAGCTTCAACTCTCTATGATCTATTGAAATCTATTATTACTACTCTGAGAGGTGAAAAGTCAAGCATTATATTCTCAGGCTTCAAATCTCTATGAACATATCCAAGAGTGTGCAGCTCCGCAATGCCTTTGCAAACATTTGTAAGAATAAGAGGTAACTACTTTAGTATCCTTTAATCTTAAATGAAGTCTCTCAATGTCATATAGTATAGAGGAAGACGAAAAGCTACATGATCTTGAGCAAGCAGAATAGCATCGAGCTTTATTATAAATCTGCACTATCTATCTCTTGACTTCGTAAATGCTTGGTCTTCATTTACGAATTCCATTTGATACTTGTCATCGCATTTGAAGTAGTTGAACGGATATATCTTGTATGCGAACTACTTATCTGTTATGACTTTCTTCTCAAATTAATCCTCAAGGATAAAATAACTTTCTTTACACTCTTTAAGGTCAATTATATTCAATATTGGAAGTTTAAGTGCATGCATCTAAAGAGTGATTTTTACTATCTCTGAGGCTGGGAGGTTTCTTACTGCTTTAATAAGTTAATTTTCCTTCTTTACTCTTTGTTCCAAAGTTTCTAAAGGTCTCTTGGCTTTCTTTTTAAAGGAAGACCTCACCAGTCTCTGGATCTATTACTTCAAACTTCTAGCCATGATGGTTTTATAGATGAACTTTTAGATCTCTTGAATGATTGTATTATTTATTGCAGTAAGGGCAGAAATATTTTACATCTATCTTATCATGCTTAAGATAGAACTTGGGATTGTTAGAATGCTGCTCTAAGATATGACGCTTAAGAGCAGATTTATAAGTGAAGTTCATCTCACACTCCTCACATAAATGTAATGCTTTTATTTCTTTTTTCTCTTCCTCCTCTTCAACCATTTTCATCGGAACTTCGATTAAATTTCTTAGCTCTGCATTTCTATTTAACAACTGAATTGCTATTCAAAGTCTGATACATAAAGTTAGAAAATTTCAGGTTAGTACTAGGTAGAGGCATCGCAAGTCTCAATTTTCTTTTGATTCATGAAAGAAAGTTTTTGATGGCTAACACCAAGCAATGCCGCTTTTCTAAGTAAGTTACCACTCATTTTATAAATACTATTAATAATTATACAAGCTATTTAAATTCTACCTTTATACAAGAGTAAGAGCATATCCTCAAAGGTTTAGAGAGGTTTAATGAGAACAGAGTACGAGACATAAGTTTTATATTTCTAAGATTTAGTGATAATTTAAAAACTAATTCATCCATTTTATTCATTAAAATGCACCTAAATGTGTTTTGTGAAGTTAGGTGGTGCTCCTAAAGCTGTTCTTGTAAATTTAGGAGGGGAGATTTTAAAATTTAATTTTTTTAATGTACCTCCTAATACGGTTTTGAACTTTAATATAACCACCTAATTAAGTTTTAAATAAATTAGGAGCACCACCTAATTAAATTAATTATTATTAGGAGCAATTTAATGGAGAAAGTTTGATAAAAATGGAAGTCAAACTTTGAAACTTGGAGAAAGTTCTTCCATCTTTCTCTTACTATCTTATTCAGGTTGACCTCCAGTTGGATCTCTCTATTTAGTAGTAAAATTTTAGTAAGTTTAGAATGGATATCCATAATTTTAAATTTCATAAACATTTATAGAAAGTGGAAGCAAGATGGAGTCTATGAATGATGCAATGAAGAGAATACAATCTCAAGAATTGATAGGAAAATTTCGAAGTAAGGGAGGACCTCTATAGATATTTGGTATAGCAAGGTAAGCTTTTATCAAATACTAATATATTAACCATAGTTGGATTGTTCTTGCCAACTCAGGAAGGAACAAAAATATCATTCTTAAAAGCCTTACTAAGTGAAGAGAAAAAAGCTTTTAAGACCAATGAAATAAAGATGATTGAGATACCTAACTACCCTGAAATCTCAGTGACAAATCTCTATGATGATGCGATGAGTGATCCAGATGTTGCTCTGTACCTACCATCAAAGTTACAACTCTCAAATAAGTTGCCAGAGAGAAACTTCTTCTTTGAAGTTCTTGGAACTCTTAAACCAGAGTACTTAAGTGAAGTAATTTAAGAGGCTCATAAGAAACGCTACAGCATCTCTCCTGAAGAGAAAAAGAAGCAGGGAATCAAAATCAGTGACTCATGGCTGTAGGAACTGCAGAAGCATCCATTCATCTCAAGTAAGCATAGACTTCTAACTTTATAGAAAAACCTGGTACTGCTATATATTTGATGAAAGAGCGCAGCAAATTAAACAGAGAGAGAAAGTCTCAAGTAAAGCATGAATTGAGTAAGAGACTCTTCAAAGATTTATAAAAGCCAGAAGAGATGAACATAGATGCAGGAGCTGGCACTAAGAAAAGAAACATAGGCCCAAGCAAGACTTAAGAGGAAGAAAAGAAAGAGAAGCCAAATCCCTTTACGGGCAAATTTAATATGTGAACTTATTCATTCGTTTAAATCTAAAACTTATTTATAAACACAAAATCTCCCTTCTCTTGCGCATACTTTTGCTTTATCATCGCTGACTCTTTTAGCAGCACTCTTAATAAAATCTACTGTATCTATCTTCAGATCGTGTATCAGATGATAGAGCAGAAGTTTCTTGTAGTGGCCTTTTAATAGGCCCCAATATAGTTCAATTCCATTGAATTGAGGGCTATAAGGAACATTAAATACAGGTGTTATGTTTAGCCTTTCATATTCTCTCCTTGAGTCTTTAGTTTTATGAACTGATAAGTTATCAACAAACAGGATAATTTCTTATTCAGCATACTTATCTCTTAGCTATTGCAAAAATTTAATATATTATTCAGTCTTAATAGAGCGAGGGTGGATAACATAAGTCTCAAGCCCACTATCTTCACTGATTCCACCAAGGATTGCATGAGTTTATACCTTAACCTTTTGATCATAAACTTCTATGTTGCTGTACCTCTTATACCATGACCTCGATATGAAGGTATTAAACGTGAATACTGCCTCATCAGTATGTATGAACTTTATATTATGCTCTTAAGCCCTCTGCATTTAATCGAATATATAATTTAAATTAGTCTTATAAAATGGAAGATTAAAGTCGATCACTCTCTTAATGCGATTGACTGTCTTGTAAGATATACCATTCTTTTTATAGATATTAGCTATGGATTATGCAGAGATGTGTAGCTCAGGAAATTGGCGATGAAACATCACAGCCCTCTAGGCCAGAGAGAAATGAGCCCAGTATTTTAGAGTCTTATCATTAATAAGATAATCGATATGATGCTACTAGAATTTTAAAGGTCTTTTAGGCTTAGCATTAAGATGCTATCTCTTTAATTTCAATGCTTATAGACAGTGTGACCTAACAGTAGCAGGAGATTTATGGAGCAGTCTTGCAATAGATGTGTAATTTAGAATAGGTCTGAGTTGATCACTATAATCATTACATCCATAACGCAACTTAAACAATAAATCTATATATTCACTGTCATAAACTGATCCCAAATCTCGCATATTCTCACTTAAATTACTGATATTTAAACCATTAACCCCTACATAAACCCTATTAAAACCCTAATAAAGCATGCGTTAATAGTCTACTTTCATCAATCAAAAACTCAATCAAACAACTTCAGGGGTTTGGGGTTTTGAATGTAAATGAGACACTGAGATCGAACAACAAATCGCTTGAAAAATATTAAGAATAATTTTATTGGCATCATTTAATTTTGTTCCTATGATTTAAATTACTTTATTTATGCGGGGGGGGGGTCTAAGTCGGTACCACTCAATTTTGAAATCCTAAGTCGGTACCATAAGAAAAAAAATTTTTTACACAAAAATCCTAAGTCGGTACCACATAAAAAAATTTTTTTTTCATTCAAAAAAATTATAAGTAATTAATAATATATTAAAAATCTCAGCTTAGGATTCATCTGGTTTTTCTTTTTTCATTTTGCTATGTCTTCTCTAAAGAACCTTCATTAAAAAGTCATGCAAATTAAAATTTTCATCGCTTACTGTGCTATAAAAATTTTCAAAAAATCTTTTTAGTTAAAACCATAAACTTTCAATTTTGTTTATACCTCTAAAATTTCTTGGTCTTGTATTTTAATTGTTGTTTTCATTTTCATTTTCAACTTAAATTTCAACATCTTGACCTTATTTTTTTTCTTCTTCAAATTCTTCATCATAAACTTCATTATTTTCATTATCATTTTCTACATCATCATTTTATTAATAATATTGTTGCTATTATTGAATAACATATTAAATTTGAATTCTTCATGGACAGATGTATCATTTCTTGATCTTAGTTTCATATCCAGTCAACATTCACTACATTTCACATCTCTCAAGAATCCCAATATCTTAAAGTCCTTCAATAACATTTTTGATATCCTTAATAAATCGAAAAACATCAATAATTTGATTAGCGATATTTATAATATATTCATGTCTTTTTTTTCTTTAAGTTAAAATACTTTATATAATTAATTAAAAAATGTTATCAAAATATAAAATAAGTTAACTTTAAAATAAATATTTATAATTTTGAATGAAAAAAAATTTTTTTTATGTGGTACCGACTTAGGATTGTTGTGTAAAAAAATTTTTTTAATATGGTACCAACTTAGGATTTAAAAAATTGAGTGGTACCGACTTAGACCCCCCCCCATTTATGCAAACTAAGTTTTTTAAAGAAGTTTATATAAAATAAATTAGTTAGTCAATCAAATATAACATTGTTTGAGTCCAACTTATTTATCTCTAATCATTCTTCAATTGATATATATATATATAAATGAGCTTTTAATTTCCCACTATTTTAATACATCAATTCATTGTTTATATCAAAATCATATATATTTATAACAATAATTTATTAAAGCATTCTTATTTCAAAATGGTAATTAAAATACTATTAAGACACTAAATTTTAATTAAATAATGTCTTGATCCAAGTCCTCTTCTTCTTGATTGAAATATGCAATTGAGCTAGAAGTTTGATCAAGCTCTTTATCATTCTCAATTTTAACATATTTTTGGATTGATTCACCTTCATTATACTTTCTTTAATCATTTAAATAGTATTGTCTTTAACTTTGTTAAAATACTTGAGTAGATTTTGTTAGTTCTGCTCTGCAAAACCGAATCTCCAATTGTATCTGATGAACTCATGCTTTACTATTATAACTTAGACAACCCAAACTAAAGAGATTATATTAACTATGCAGTTGTTGACAACTCTCTTTTGAGATACAGTCCAGCTAAAGTTAGTTGACTTTCTAGTAATAAACCAATGCACTGCAAATCATTAAATCTGCTTGTGTATGAAATGCTTCAAAGCACAGGTTTATGTAATCACTTCAACTAAATAGGTTTAAGAAGGAATTTCAATTCAAATCAATGCAATAAATAGTAATCAGAAATAATTAGAAATATATACTTATAAAATATCTAAGAATTTGAGACCTACAAAATGGCATTGTTATTCAACCAGAATTAGTAAGACAAACGAGTAAACTTAATGATAAGTTCTGTTGGGTTAAAATTACTCAA
The DNA here is from genome assembly GCA_000711775.1 of Oxytricha trifallax. Lineage (NCBI taxonomy): Eukaryota > Ciliophora > Spirotrichea > Sporadotrichida > Oxytrichidae > Oxytricha > Oxytricha trifallax. The sequence continues at coordinate 11,880 of ARYC01021006.1, forward strand.
CTGGCATAAGAAATCCAGTTTGAGGTATTCATTAAAAAATGCTAAGTTATTCAGAATAAACTTGGTAATTGTCGTAGATTATTTGCTGAATCACTCTAAATATAACATTATAAATCAAATTATTTCGATACTTAGCTAAAGTTACTAAATAAAGTTTTATTTATTAGTTGTATTTATTTTTGACTGATTAATAGGTATATTTTAAACTAATTAGCTTCATGCTTAATTGATTATACTTAAGTTGAAAGAGTTCTCGAGAGTGAAAAGATAAGAGATATTGATAGACTAAATTAAAAAATGTCAGGAATAATAATACATAACAGGTGACATTTGTATTGTATTTCAAAAGTTAATTAACTTTAATTCTGAGAGTTTTTTTTTAATTTAATCAATTTAACTATGTAAAAATGTAAGTAGTAAAAACCCATAAAAATCTACAGAATTGTTGATTTATTATTGGCTATAGTTTATTTTCTCAAATCTTTGATTATTTTTAAAAGCTATTATATTTAATGGAATGTTTATTTCTACACTAATATTATTAAATTGTATTTACTATTTTAAACACAGTTATACGAAGGTCAAATTAAAACACTAAATTGATTCATACATCATTCAAAATGTCCATTAAAGCACTTTTTTTATTAGAAGAAGATAGCATGCGTCGTCATTTAAACTACCATAATGAAAAGGATATCTTAATTCATATATTTTTTATCTGTTAAAAATTTTTAAAATGTTAAATATTCTACTGCAGTAAGATTAAAATTCAAAATTACCAGTATCGCATTTAAATTTTCATTAAAATAAAGCATATATGTCAAAGTTTTAAAATTCAAAATGATAGAATTGATTTATTGCAAATATCAGCCAGTTTACTGTATTTAAAATTCTAAAAATAGCAATAAATTTTTATTCAGCTATGAGAGTAATATTCAAAATAGTTATCGATTAAATCTACTAGAACGATAATAGGGGAGGGTAGGTTATATTCTTATATATTATTTGGGAAATGTTTTCTATTAACGCATGCAAAATGTGAAATGTGAAGATTGAGCAATTAAATGTTTTACGAAAATTATAATTTGCTTATGCCTGATATTGTGGGATATATTAATGTATTTTAAATGGTTAAAACCATAAATTTTAATGAGGGGATAAGAAGCTTGCGAAAATGTAATGAATCTATTTTTAAGGAAATAAATTTCCTATATTTTGGAGTAAAATTTTAATTCATATATAATAATAATAATTATCTCACACCTTCCATCGTGTATAAAATAAGTGATGAGGATCAAATTCTTCTGAATTTGTCTCGTTCTAATTTAATTCAAACTATAGCTTAAATATGTTATTGAAATTTGTTATTGTCTTAGCCTGTTACTCTCCGATAATCGCAAACAAAACGAGTTCTTTCCACACCATTTCTTGAGTTTCTTCAAATTACTTCAATCTTTATTTTAGTAATCGTTATAACGGCTCTGATGACTTGAATAGCTCGACAATCTAAGCTATCATTGACTTTAGGTGGTTGGCTATAGGTGAGTTTCATCTTTTCGTCTTCATAGTTACATTTTATTTTATTGTTTCTAATTATGTTATAACCCTTTAGAAACTAATGTAGAGCTCTTTATAGATTTATTATTATGTTAGAATTCATTGCTGTCTTTTTATTAGATTACTGTTGCATCTTCAATGTTTATAATACGGGTCTCTTGGTGTCCACTTACCATTCCACTTATTATGTCTTCTTCGAGTTTACTTTAATGGATTAGATCAGGAGAATTTTTCCACTAGAAAATTCCTTTTTCTTGGGTTCCAGGTTCTTTATGAATTGTATATATTTTTCGAGATACTTAATTTAATTGGTTCTAAAACATTGATTGTATTTTTAAAGTTTATCCTATTTAAAAATCGAAACTTTAAAGGTATAGGAAGTATTAATCGAGAGTTTTGCATCTTAAGAGGAACTTTTTGTCTTGTTTGTGGGCTTAGAGATAAGTTAGATTAGTAATTGTAAAAACCTGTTTAGGTAATGGTCATTTAACCTCCTTTACTCCAATTATCTTAAATTGAGCTCTGCTTTCTTTATATAACATTAAAGCATCTGAAAGATTTGTTTGTAATAAAGAGAGTTGGATCTATGTGTAGATAATCCATTATACTGTCATTTATGATAAAGAGTGATTCATTGAGTTCCAAAGAATAGATGAGTAAGACTTATTTGGTTAATTTCTGATAAAATTTCTTAGGTCTGAATTTTAGAAGACCGGCATGTAATCGATCTGTGCCGTGTCACAATTTTAGGGACTAGATAGATCAATATCTATACCTTTTAAAAAGAAGATGTCCGAAATATCTGGAAAAAATTAATAGTTAAGTTGTAGTACCAACTTATATACTTCCTTAAAAAGCTATATACTTGCTTGAAAATTTTAGAAAAAACTGGTTCTTTGATTATCTTTTTTTAAGGAAGTTGATGATTTGCCCAGTTATTTCTTGATGTGAGCTAGACTATTTACTGAAGTAAACTACATATGTTTTAGAATTTTGCAAAATATACCAATTTATGAAAATGAATGATCGATTTTGTTTGTTGTTTTTGTCTAGCTATCCCAGAATTTTAAAGTTACAGTATGCATACTAGTTTAGTCAAAGTTAAATTAGTACCATAGGCTTTGATTGATAAAGTTTAGACAGTGAGTAAATAAGTTTATCTACGACAATTTTTATTATATTTTAAATTAATTCATAAATGAATGATTAATTAAAACTCAATAATTTGCCTCAAATCATGCGACAATATTTATTTAAAAATCCAATAAATATAACAGATCCCTATCTATTACATTCAAAGTAATGTTAGTTAATAAATATCATAATTAATCATTTTAAATTCATTTGAACTTTACATGATAAAATATTAGCTGTTTATGAAGATGCTTTAAGATATATAACAATATAATTTTTAATCAATAGCTTTATGAAAGTTAATATAAAATAAATTATAAAATAAGCATAATAAATAGATGGAAATTTATAGCTATTCTATCAATATTAGAATTTAATGATTAAAGTTACAAAGAATTGAGAATTAGTGGATAAAGGTTATTAAACACAAGTAGTAGCTCAAAATATTTTGATTTACTACTCTATGTATATATTCAGAAAATAATAGGCAAGAATGATATGCATAATACTGTGATTAGTTTGTTGAAAATAGCCGTTTATAAAAGAAATGCTTTAAATCATTAATCAAAACAAAGAAATAATGAGAAAAAATGTAACTTATCTATACAATATTATCTTAATTTTATTAATTTTTATCAATCTAATGTTTCCTTAATAATATTCCAATATTAGATTTGAATATTAATTTTTAATTAGAAATTGATTTATTATACTTGAAAAATGGCAAACGTTATGTGAAATTATTTGAAAATTAGACATCAGACTTTAGATACTATCTCTATGAAACAGTTATCAGAAATACTCAGACAATAACAACATTTTCTACTACTACAACTACTCCATGACCTACAACTACTACCTAAAGCTCAAAATTTTAAAACATTAAATGATCAGAAAATTCTTAACTGCCACGAAGTTGGAGGTGTTCTAGTTTGAACTAGAAATCAAAATTCCTAGGAGATTCTGTGTCAGCAATAATAACTTGTAAATAAAAATTAAGATGTAAGAGATTAATGATGAAAATTTAATCGAATTTCTCTAGAGGTGAAGACCTCGGGTAATATGACATAGTAAATTAAAGTATTAAACTAATTATAATAAATAAACTAAAGAAGTCAAATTAATGCTAATACTGCATATACTATACATAGCAACTATAAAAGGGCATAACAATAGAATTATTGTAGGTGGATGTTTGCTTAATTGTTAAGTCTACTTATGTCGTTATTTCATATTTGCAGCATAAATCAATAAAATAATATGCTTCAAATATCATCAATAATTAAGGAATCATACTTTAAACTCTATGTGTTTTGTTTAAATACAGTAAAGTTTATTATAAACATAATGAGAAATAGATTTATTATCGAATAAATAAATATAACTTAATCAACTTATATAATAATTGATGTCTTTGAGAGTTTTAGATTATAATAACTTACAATGCTTAATGCTGTTTAATCATGAGCTTACTATATATCCTTTACTATAAGTTTTCTCTGATGGCTAAAGTCAAGTTTTTCTTCTCTTATTTACATTTTTAATTTACAAGCATATCCTCTTTAAACTAGTTGAAATTATATTCTTCAGAGACCCTATTTCATATGTTTTCAAAGTTCTCATATCTTCTGCTCACATTTATATATTTAAAAGCTATTCCCCATGATAAATTTTTTTTAACCGAGGTGGTTGAATTTATTTGATTTAAAATTAAAATTAAGATTTATAATAATATTAATAACAAGATTTTTAGGATTTAATCGCTTAAATATTCATAAGAATATTTACATGAATAAATAATAGTTATTGATAGAGAGATTGGGGTTTGTGTGAGATAGAAGTAAATTCATTAAAATGATTTTCAAAATATAGATTATAAGTTATTTATAGATTAAGATGCAATTTGAATTATAAATTAAGTAATATAACTCTGATAAAATCTTTAATTAAAGAGATTTTATTTATATTTAAAATTTTATTGATCTTAAGATCCGTAGAATATCTGATCAATAACCCTAAAGAGTCACCAGGGGACATTTGGTCATGATTTTTGGGTTTTGATAATTTTATAAGAACACATAGATTTGTTGAAAAAAGGGAATATATTGGGAGGAAAATGTTTATTTTTATAAAAATGGAACAAATTTAGGATATTGCTGTTAGCTTAAATGTAATTAAATTTCAGCTAATCCTTCAGTTTAAGATTGTGCTTTGATCCTGAGGGTTATAATATTCAAATTCAGATTTTAACTTTAGTTCACTCATGCTTAAAGGATCTGAAACCTATTTTATAAGTTTGCTCAAGAAGACTTTCAAGATCTATCCAAAGACTGTGATTATTCTCTAGAATGAATGAAAGAATCAATGATCTAAATAAGATTTCTTGATGATTTTGGGTCCTCATTGTTTTTCTTGGCTTGTACAATTAACATATCATGAGAATCGTTCCTCACGAAAAAGTCTTTGCATATGTAAGTGTAAATGATTATGCATGAGCAAGCATATAGATTGATTGAGGGATCTCCCTCAGTAAACTATCCTTCAAGAGGCATGAATGGAATGTCTTAAGTGAACTTGAAGTAGCTTATATTGGAATTCAATTATGGTTTTTCATAGTTAACACTCCTAATTTCAAGGAATTCTTAATCTATGACAAAATTCTTAGATTCAGAATCCTATGAGTAAATACAAGACTGTGAAGCTCACTTACACAATTTGAAATCCCGAGACATAATTGCTTGACTTTTCTTTAGTGCAAATTGAATCTCAAAAATCATGATAGTTGTAGACGTAAACTTAGTAGGCTAATCCATTGTGGGCTTTCCCCTTTACTAGTGCTCTAGATTTATTATATTTTTGAATCCCTGAACCTTAGCTTTCTTATAAATTGCAAACTAGTTGCTAAGATTTATTTACAAATATTATCCATCAAGGAATCTAAGTTCGCTATAGAATCTGTTGAAGGTTTACTTGAATGAAAGCGCTCTTTAAAAAGAAGAGTAAATTGTTCTGATAGAGCTTGGAATTTATGCGATAGATCTGAGACTATGAAATATTGGGATCATTAGTTTTGTTTCCAAGTCAAAGGATTTCAGAAGTCAAGTTTGTAACTTGATCCTCTCTCTTTAATATCGTTTTATTAATAATGGTATTACAAGTTATCAATTTATTATTAATCAGATAGTTTTTATCTCTTCATAGGTTATTTATTTCAAGTGTTTATATAGGTTAAGCGATGATTTTATTTTTTCTGGCTAAGATTGGTCCGAGTAATGACTGGACTCTAGTGATTGCTTTCTTGATTAACTTTATTGCTATATTTTATTTTTAGGATTTTTGAGATTTCTGGGAGCCAGGATTTGAAGGATGATAATCGTGAAAATGCCTATTAAGATTGCTCTTACAGGGAAAAGATTTATCACAACTATCGCAGTCATGCTTTTTGTCATCAGTTATTTCATATACCAAACTAGCTTTCCCTTATAAAGAAATAAGTATTTAATTATTTTACTTTTCTTATAGTGAATGGTGATTTCTTTGATTTTGTTCGCCAAATCTCTACTTGATGTCATCCTCAGACTAGCTATTTTGATGAGAGCTATCCTTATTAAGGATTTAACTTTTTAATTGAGCATATTTAATATCCTTCATTTTAATTAATACAAAAATTTAATTATATAATAAAATTTTAACCACAATCCTATAAGAGCTAAAATAAGATGAGAATCTCATATTTAATAAAAATAATGAGATTTGTAAACTAAATCTTAAACTTCTCAGATTAATAAATCATTTCAAAAAATTTAGGAATAAATATTGAAATTCGGGAGTTCATAAAATCCTTCTCAATAAACTATTAAGTGCTTAAAAGATCACTAGTAAAAATTGACTTATAAAATATAGAAAAAGTTTTGATAAAATGATTGGTATTCAATGAGAGTAATCCTTAATCTTGCAAATAAAATATTGACTAAGGGAATTAAAACACACTCTGCAGGAAATTGTAATTAATTAATCCCTTAATAATTAATATTTTCAAAATAAAAAACCATGAACTATTTAATATGGAACAGTAGATGAACCAATCAAGATTAGTTAAGAGCGAGCAACTTACGAGCAGATTCAGACCCAAGGAGGATCATTTCAAATACTTGAAAGTCCATAATTAGATTATAATTGTACATAACTTTGAACTTAGTGAATTTATTCTTACCTAATTATCAAGCATCTCATATCGCATTCCTGAGATCGATCTTAAATGGATAAAAAAGAGCCCTGAGATCAAAATAGATATAAATGAACAAGATTTCACAATCTGAGGAACTGTCTGTGAAAAAATTTTACCCCAATTAAAAACAAATGAGCAAGTTAGTCTGTACCTTCCTAATCTAGAGATGAACTCCGGACAGCTTCTTAAAAGGATATTATTCTTGACGATCATGGGAACAAAATAGAATTAATACTTGAGATCCGTGATCAATCACGCTCACTAAGTTAGATACAATAAAGGAGCACAATCTGAAGAAGCTAACGGGAACAAGATTACAAATGACTGGTTTTACTAGTTAATTAAGCATCCGTTTGTCTCTGGTAACTATTCATTATATTAATATTTTTTAGGAAAACCTGGGAAGAGAATCTTCCTTATGAAATAAAAAGCGAGATTGAGGACTTGTAAATCCTATAGAGATTGACAGTTCATGTTCGACAAAACCTATTTATAAATGAAGAATAAAGAAAATGTGAATAAACGCAAAAGATTAGCAGATGGATCTTTGCAATTGTAACTTTAAAAAGTGGACCCCAACAAAGAATTCAATGAACTAAAACTGAATAATTTTAATTTAATTAAATCATTAAATCCTATTATATAATAAAACCCCTATTTAACTTAATTTTTATAAGATCTTTTCTAACTTAATATATTGACATTCTTATACATAGCTTTTGGTTTATCTGTTCATTCTCAGCCGATCTTTTGAGGATCTCCTTCTTGTAATTCTTTTTTATCGTGAAGAAGTGCTCTTAATCCCATTACATTAGGGTGAATACAGAACATTAAAGATTGGGATTAATCCTAGTTCTCTCAGGCATGATTGTATTGCCCTACATCTGTGGACTGAGTGATTATCCATGAATATTGCGATTCTCTGATTTGGAAAATCTACTTTATCTCACAAAGGAATTGAATAAATTCTTGGTTTAGACTAAAATGGACCAGCCCCTTATCTTAAGCCACGCCAGCGATTAGAGCATATGATTGATTAAAAATTTATTTTTATAAGTGATGTTGTAGAAATACAAAATTCACAATAACTATAGATAAAGTTAAGATCATAACAGTAAGCAATAGAATTATAGGTAATATGACAATAAATAATTTGAACTAACGATGATAAAAATGAAATGTTTCCTTATTATTTTATACATAATTACCATTTTATATATGTATATTTTGATATTTTATAGTTTTAATTTTGTGATGATTAAAGTTCTATTAAGTTAATTAACAAATTTATAGTTATTATGAAGTTAATTCATTTAAAATGGAAGTTAATTTACAAAAACCTTTGTTCAATTTAAAATTCTGATCATTGAATCCTGAATTCAATAGAAATATACACTTAAGACTATAAAATAAGTAAATTCATAATTTACAATATATTCATCAGAATTTATGTAAAAGTTATTTCATTTATATTATAATCTTAATAATTGAATATAACATAATAGATCATCTAAGTTATTAGAGTGAATGAAATATCAATTTTAATATATAATATTTGACTATCAATTATCATCAAACAAAAATTGGGGCAAAAAGTAGCAAATTTTTCTTACTTTTATCAAACTTAAAAACAACATTAAAAATTTTATAGATTTCTAATTTTAACATTATAAATAATGTCATGAGCTCTATGAATATATGAATTTTGAATATTTATTTATGTATTAATTATAAAAAATATTGATAATTGCATCTATAATCTCCGATGCTAGACAAAATGATGCATGTATGTTACAGCTCAGGAACGTTTCAGCTAAGTATTAGGTGAGAATATTGCCTCATCAATAATTATAATCTTCTTTCCCAAGGATTGATCCGTACATACTTTTGCTTTCATTTCACATAAAGATTATGCAGTTTAGCTTAATTCATGGTATCTGTCCTTTTAAATAGTTTTATAGTAATATACTTTATCCAGAAGAAACCATAAGTCCTAAGAATTTGTGAATAGCTAATTTTGAATTCTGGTAATTGCTTGTGAAAAATTATCGCACGTTTTCTGAGAGATTTTCCAATTTATAATTGCAAGGTATTGTCTGAGATTTGAAAGTCAAGTTATTCTTAAGAGATTAGTTGTAAGCTCAGCTTTGAATCCTCAATATGCTCCTCTGATTGAATTCTGATTTTATCTGAGCTGCCTCAAAACGATTTTAGAGTTCCAAAGGAGGTTTTACTAATCTTATAGTAATTATAACTTTGAATCTTGCTTTGCGTCTCATGATTGATCTCTGCAAAATCTTTAATGAACCTGCTTTTGTCACAAATTCGAGATTGAATTCCCTCCTATTGATCCTAATAAAATAAAATTAAGCAAATTTTAATAAAATTAAAGCTAAATCATATTTATTCTTGTTTTAAAGTCTTGGTTTTATTAAAATTCTATCTTAGCTCATCAATTCTCTTACTAAAATTATTAATTAATTTTTGAAAGTATTATATTTTTGATCTAATTAATTCAACCACCTCAATTTATAAATTTTTTTTATGGGGATTCTTTTTACCGCTCCTTTTTGTATACAAATCTATTTTTAAGTAGTCTATAATTCTATTTCTTTTCTGTAAATTTATAAATATAACTTCAATTGATCTTTAATTGCGATTAAATATTCATTTGATTCATTTTTGTTTTCTCCACAAGTAACACTATGATTGATGCCCATTATAATATAACTGAATATGAGAAAAATCAGATAAATTAATATATGCAAGTACATTGTCAAAAACTAGTTTACAAATAAAATGGAATAAATTAAATAAACTCATCTGCCTTGAGTTAATAAAATGATAAATATATATTTGAATTTAAATAAGAAGGTTTAATTTTTTAAAAAAGAGTCTAGATTTATTGCAAACAATAGTGTGAAAATTATTTGTTAAATTAAATAAAACAAAATTATAAAAGATGTTACTAATTCCCAATCATAGATATAATTGAAAAACTTATATTATCACGCCTTTTTTATCAGAAATTTCTAAATTAGCTGTACTTTTAAGTTGCTCTTTTTATATTGCGTACTGCAGAGTTAATCCAACAGATGCAAACTCATCCATTATCTCCTGTTATTTCATTAAAAGTAATTCACTTTAATTTTAACTATTGAAATGTAGTTAATTATATATTTGGAATTGTATTTATGTTATCAATCCTTGCAGCATGCATATTCAGTTAAGATATTACTATATCAAGTGATTTCTTAGCTTCAAAGAGGACTACTCTAGGACATTGAGATCAGCAGAATAATTATTAAACTTTTTATATAAACTTTGTGAGTATTTTTCCAATTAAAAGCTGTTTATGTTTCTTCTCATTCGAGCGACTAGCAATATAATTTCAACAAAATTAATGATTTATGAATAATTATACTATTGAAGGCAGTTTGTAAGTTAGGTCTAAATTTAAATCATTGGCGTTTGTTAAGCCGAGAGTAGTTATTTACATCATGTTAACTGCTTGCTCTAATTTAAATTTTATACTAGATTAATAATAGTTTCATAGAAGCAATTTTATGAGTATATAAGAGAATTCTTTATATTAATTGTAATAATAATAAGTGCAGTTAAATAAATGAAAACACCTCATTGAGCATCAGTGTTGTATGATGATTAAATCAAATGATTATTACTTTCAAAGAATCTATCTATAGATTGAGAGTATATCACAATGTAAACATGCAATAAATACCAATTATTTTCAAATTTTCTTATATTACTTGTCATTTAATTAGAAACTTCATATAACAAGTATAGATTATTATGACCACCAGAAATGACATAAGTAAACATGAGAGAAGCATAGTTTAAAGTTTAATCAGTTGAGTTTTTTTAATTTTTCAGTTGAACAGCTTCATTAAACTTTTCTTTATAACACCTTTTAGCAGCATTAAATATGATACTAAGAATTTTATAAATAAATAGAATACAATGTTTTAATCATTGCTATGTGTTGTTTATTTAATTATTTTAAGTTTTTTTCTATTAAAATAATGTATATTATTTAAATTTTAAAAACTTATATAGTCAAAATAAAGCAAAATTAGCGAAATTTTTAAAAATAAAAGGTTCTAATTAAATAAGTAATATAATTAAAATTGAATTTTTGTAATAATTATGGTTATTATTGTAGAAATACATTTGAATTTGGGAAATTAGTTTTAATTAAATATATAGTAATACAAAATCGTGGCAGTTAAAGTTGGCCAATTTAAACGATCTAGGGCTCATTCGATAGAGAATTCAAAATTAGCTGGACTTTATTATTGGCGGTACTATTTTATCGCATCCATAGAGCGAGATAACTCGACTTTAATGTGAGAGTGTAATTTAATGAATTTAGATGAGTTTAATTAAAGTCGAGTTATCTCGCTCTATGGATGCGATAAAATCGTACCGCCAATAATAAAGTCCAGCTAATTTTGAATTCTCTATCGAATGAGCCCAAGATCGTTTAAATTGGACAACTTTAACTGCCACGATTTTGTATTACTATATATTTAATTAAAACTAATTTCCCAAATTCAAATGTATTTCTACAATATTAATATATCATTCTTATAAAACTGTTGAAAGAAGATTTATTATCTTTAAAGATTATAAAATTTACTTTCATCAATGATAGATCTAACTTAACAAACAGTTATCCTAAGGAATGATCTAATGATACTTTAATTATGCAAATCAGGTCTCTTGGGTCTTAAATAAACAGAGGCATGTTTATGGCAAACATATTTTATGTGGTCACATTGACCTCAGACTAGGGTTCTGTTATGTAAAATTATAGAATGTTATTGAGATGGTTTTAAATGGATATATTATTGTTGGCAAAAATGTCATTTCTATGAAGGCAAGAATTTAGAAACCTGATCTTGTTTATGGCTTATTTTCTTCCCATGTAGTCCGTTAAGTGTGAAACTATACATAACTTAGTTTTGAAGGCTGATCTACAAATATTATTTAAAGTCTTTCATCAATAACTACTTTTATATGTATTTTATTGATTATAAAGTTGTCGTCAGTTTATTTACATTTTTGTAAGCCTTAATATTTTATCATTGTCATTATCTATATTTAAACTTAAGCAAGTGCCCTTCACATTAATTATCATCTAGGGAGCACGATAATTAATTTTTTGTTTGGAAGAAAATTAATCATCTAATTGGTAAGATTAAGAAAAAGCTATTGATTATGATTAATCTATTAATCAAATTAAATCATTATCTATAAAATTATACTTTAAAAATTCTATGAAGATTTCAATTCCCATTTAATATTATGACTATTGTCAGACATTATGATAAATTTCTATGCACAAGGACTTAAGTCAGGTTAGGATGAATTATCATACCACTGTCGCATTTAAAGGAAAATCGCTGGTTGGAGTTTTTAAGTTAGCATTCTGTCAACTATCGTTATTCTGCTTCTTAATCTAATAATTTAAAAAAACAATTAAAACATTAAACTAAACTAGTAAAACAGTTTATTATTAATATGTAAATCATTTTTTTTAAAAAAAGTTATGAACGTTTATAGAGTTCAAAATGTGTTTATTAAAAGAATGTAAAAAAATAGATAAAATTAGTTTAAATATTGCAGATTATTATTGAATTAAAATAATACTTTTTCATATATATATTTGATATTTAATTGAATTACTCAAGTCAAGCTTATATACTTGTTTTACATTTTTGAAAGTTTGACATCTCTAATATGAGGGTACCGAGTTTCAAAATAATCTATCTTAATACATAAACTTTATTTATGATAACCTTTAATCTGAGCATCCGGATATTGCCAAACTATTTTCACAATGCAGCTCATTCCACTTGAATATTTCATTCCTGTTCCTGTTGAGTAGGGTAATTACTATCTACATAAAAAGGGAGATTGAGTGAAAAAAGCTTTCTTGCTCTATAGCTTCTCCTATATATCTTCCTAATTATCGAAAGAACTTTTCCGTCATTATATTGAAGTCAGAGTGTTGGATTTGGGTGTATTTCATCTCAAGACTATAATCAATTCAATCTCTTGAGCAACTGCAGTTCAATCACTTTTTTCCAATCAATGATATTGAGAGGTCATGAATCACATTAGTTCCCAACCATTATGATATTTTCAGTATTGCAAACAAAAAGGCATATAAAATTAAGTGATGGAGGCCAATTGACACCACGCAATTACATGAATAGATCTAGGGAGATGGATGTGCGACTCATAAAAGTGTCCTAAATCTTGAGATAAGCGAGCATCTTTGATTCGCAGATCTTATTATTCCATTTACCTAAGCACTTTTCAAATTTTATTTTATTGTTTCATTTATTATTTCATACAACGACTTCTTGAAGTCTGGAGCTTTTTTTTATTTTCAAAGTCGTTTTTTCTGATATCAATATGAATTTCTCGTCTCGAAGTGGAGGTGACTTGCTGAATTCCAATTAGTTTGAAATTACTTTTGAAGAGATTTATAACTCTTTCAACAGATTGGGACAGGATTCTTTTACCACCCGTCAAAATCACAAACGCTTCGTTTTCTTTTACTACATTCCCATTCCAATCCAATGTTATTTCGAATGTTCCGCTATAAGATTTATTCACCAAGGGTAGCAACGCTCAAGTGCAAATAAATTCAACTCTGATTTTAGCGAGAGCAGCAATTAATTTAAAACTCTCTGTTTCCACTTTTTATTCACTTATTCAGCTTATGTTAGCAGCCTTTGCCATATTTGGTTTGCCTAATTATACGCTTTATAATCTACTGTAGCAAAGACCTCAAACGAGCAAACATCATCCTATCCACTACTCAAAGAGTCGCAATTATTGTAGATATTACTTGAGATGGTGGGCCTTTCATTTAATAAGAAAAACCAGGGGTGCTTAATAATATTTTTATTTTGTTTTTATTTCAACTATAAGACTCTTGATCGCATATACTCTAATGTTCCCTCTTATTTACATCCTTTGTTTGTGAATGACTGTGTATAAGCTTTAGTGTCATCGATGAAAAAATTATTCTGATTGTATTTTTGGACTTTATCTGTTAAATATCGCATCATATTGGAATGTAGTTAGGACCTTTATTATTTCCATTATCAACTATTGAATTTATAATTTTTACAAAGTAGGATGTCCTAATATTTATCATTTAATCTTATAGCAATCTAATTAATTACAACAGACGCTCGTCAATTCACCTAAAATCCTAAAACCTATATTTTAATTAAAATGGCCTTCAACGGATTTGAATCAACTTAAATTATTGTTATTTAAACTTGCATTTTAATTAAATAATTTCCTTAATCCATTTAATTTTATGCTTTATAAAGTCATTCTTTAACATTATATTTTTAATGGTTTAAAAATGATTAATGTAGTTTTTGTTTGACCATTTATTCAAGCACTGAATCTACCCAATATTTGTTACTGCTGTTTACTGTTGCATTAATTATATTTGCATCTGCTGTTTATATCTCGTTTTTTTGATTTAGAATTTCTAATGCAAAAGATTTTTTATAATTCTGACTTCGATTTACAGAGGAAACCCTGATTAAAATGCTAAACAGCTGGGATAGTAAGGGAGGTGCCCACAGTTCTTCAAAGCCTTCGAAAACACAGATTTGGGTAACAGAAAACCTTCCCAAGTCTCGTTCGTGCTTATACCTTACCCAAATCACTTTTTTAATAGCTTATTCGTGATCAACGCCTCGTAATTAACAATGTTGTGAGGTCTAGAAGTCTCGGAGAACAGTTTTAGTTTTTCGAGAGTAACAAGAATTGTGCGATTTGAACAGTAAAATTCGGAAACCTTAAGCTTTTTTTAATAGGATAATGTGATGAATATTCATAAAATATTTAAGTTAATTGCAAAGATAAGATTGATGTTAAAATATAAAATTTATGTATTTTTGTTTAATTAATTTAATATTAATATCCTATAATTTACGAGCTAATTAAATAAATAATTAAATTTTGTTAGCTTTTTTTTTCTAATTCAATAAAAAATTTATAAATTTAAACTTATAATATTTATTCAGTGTTAAAAATATTTTCTATTTTCTAATTTTAATTTTTTTATTTCATCTTTTAAAAATATCCTATTTTAATGATATGCTTTTTGTTAATTTTTATTTTAATTGCTATTTAATCATTAATTGAATTAATTTATTGATTATGAATTAAAAATTTATATTCTATAAATACTTATATTTGATTATTTACTTATTTACTTTATTAAATAAAAGAATGTAAAAAATTGGAGAAATGAAAATTTAATATACTAACAAAGTAATTAACTATATTACTATAAATTGTCATAATTACTAATGCATTAAATTTTAGAGAACGAAGAAAGGTACATGTATTGATAATAAATTATAGCATTTAAGAGATATTAAGACTAGGCATTCTTGTTTAGGTAAGCTTCAAGTGATCCTTAAATTCACTCTGACTTTAGCTCTACCAAAAATATTTCGCTTACTTATCTTTCGTTTTATCTATTTTATGTTTACTGAATGGTGTTCTTTCTTTGAGTTTCCTCATCATCATTTTCATCTGCCTCGGGCTTGCCAAGGTTTGAAAACTTTGAGTGAGTGCCTGACATACTCATTTGCTTTTGCAAATCAAACATCTCATCGTGCTTAATTTTGCAATCAGCTAATTGATATATTTCGTCGAAGAGAACTTCTGGGAGCTGTCTTGGATCGTAGATCTTTAACCATCATTGGAGTGCCTCAAAAATTCTTAGCATTTCAACTAGAAAAGCTTACAACTACCAGGAAAGTCTGAATGTGCTAACCGGAAATCGTTAAGGCACTCCGCTTCAACTAAATGGAATTCATTCTTTAGATTTGAGGAAATCGGCAACAGTTAGATAGAGTGCACAGCTTCCTCCCATCATGCTATCATTCATTATTTGCATTTGAATCTTAGCCAGAATCTTGGACTGTTCACTGAATACCTCGAATCCCATGATTAAGACGAACATGAAGGCCACTATAGACATATATAGAGATACTTAACATCTTCCACATTTTGTTGTTTGTAAATATGACTTTACTTACTGCAAGAAGAGAACCAAAGGAGTTTTCTACCGAATGAACCAACAATGATGAATAGAGCGTAGCCCTTACTGATAAATTGATATATTCTGTTTTTCTTGTCGTTCTTGATTATTTTGGGAACTGCATTGTCCTCCTTCTTCTTTTGAATATAGAGTTATGGTAAGCTACAATCGAATTGCATACACTGGCATTCCTGGCATTTACATTTGTTGTTATATAATAAATGAAAAATAAAATCATTACAGTAATTTAACTTTTAAAATTAATTTTGCCAACCACCTTATTCAAACTCAAATTAATCTTTTACTTTGATTAATTACCAGAGAATCAAATTTAAGTGTAATCATAAAAGTTCTGTGACTATCAGCAAACTCCCCGCTTTACTAAATTTTGGTTTTCCATCTATGGTTTAGTCTGTTTGTCCCCTTCTATTCTTTCTCTTCATCTTCCAGCAGTTTTATATGTTTCTCTTTCTTTGATTTATCCATTTTTTATCTTTGTCCCCCTGCACTCTGATGGGTTTTTTCATTGAAGAGATTGCCTTCAATTAGCGAAAAGTCACCTAATTTTTCGCTGAATATCTCCTTACAGTTGGTATAAGTTTTAATTATTCAGGTAAATTTAGAAATAAAAATTAAAAGTTACTTTCATAAGATTCTAATATTAAAAAAATAATTTAGAATGTTTAGTTTGACTGAAAAATGTTTGTTAATCGAGAAAAGTTGTCCAACAGTTATTGATTACCTTTAATTTTTATAAGCTTAAGGCTTTAAGTTATTTTAATTTTATTAGACTCATATTAATACTTTACAACTTTTGATTAATATACTATATCTAATATATAAATAGGCTTTAATTTATTTTATGAAAAAGATATTGTTAAATTAATTATCAGATATCTCTAATAAACTAGCTTTGAATTGTTATTAAATATATGCTTAAATCTTAATTAGACTTTATTATGATTAAGTAAAGTATATAAGTCTAAACATAAAATTAAAAATGTAAAATCTTTTCAAGCAAAATGATGTTTTATTTACTCATAGTAAAACAATGTATGAAGTTATCTAAACTATGAAATAATTCTTACTGAATATTTTGAAGATTAAAATATGTCATTTCTATGCAAATAATAGTAATGCTTTAGATATATAAAGGTATTTTAATTTTGCTAATCTTATTAATCAAAGTTAATCAAAAGAATTAACAAGAATTAGATAAAAGTACTATAACTAATTATATATCACTTTAAAAATTTCTAAAGTCTCATATATATTTTTAACATTTTTTTTAGTCTTTGCGCTCGTGCTCTATTTGTGCTATTATTTCACCTTTCAATATTTTGTTATTTATCCCATTAGTCTACTTGTGCGTTGATATCATTGAACCAAAGTCAAGGTTTTCATTTGATTTTTACCATAATAGTTCATTCAATTTTTGGATGTCTCTCTTCGTCCGCTTTTTTAATTAGGATTCCTGATTTTTATAAAAAAATGCAATTATTAAATATGATTAAAATGTTTTAAAATAAATTATAGATATGAAATTATAAATAATCTTATTATAGCTTCATAATTAGATAGCCACTATTTTATTTTTTTTTTTTACTATTATTTAATTTAAAATAATTTATTCTAAATAAAAACATTATAAATCGATCATGAATTTATAAATTAAAATTGAAAATTTAATTAATAAAGAAAAGGTATATATAAATAAAACTGCAAAATTTTTTCTAAAATGTAATAATCTAGTAAAAGTGAAAAAATAATCTATATAAGAAGCAAGAATTTTAGCATTAAATGTAAGAAGTAAGAAATATTTTATTATACAAACTTAACCAATATTTGCTTAATATGACTAACTCAATTTAAATTGCATACTTTGTTTTAAGTTTTTCTTGTTATATAACTTTTAGTATTATGCTTAAGAGCGCAAAATCTTGAGAACCTCTTGCTCTCAAAAATATGTTTAAAGTTTGATTCCTCTTAAAATTGATTATATAACCCTAATATACGGGTTCTTTGTTAAATATCTTATGATTTTAAAATAAAATGTGTAAATAATTAATAAATATCTTAAAAATTCTCTCAATAAACTTAATATCTCAACTTAAACAAACCCTTACTTTTTTTTATCATTAATAAATTAAACATCTGATTAAATTTATTAATATATAATATTTAGCACTTATTGTTTCTGAAAAAAAATTAAAATTCCTATTCATTTGTATTTATCGATATTAAAGCAAATAAAAAATAAATAAGATTTTTAGTTATATTTAAATTTATCTTGAAGGAAAATAATAATAATTAGCTTAATAGTTATAAGAACCGCTCAGTATATAATTAGTGTTAAGAATCAATACTTTTTATATGAAAGTAAAAATTGTTAGTTACAGTTCAAGTTTTAAATTGTTTTTCTATATTTACATCATTTTTAAAACAATGAATCAATTTATTCGTGATTTATATTCTTATATTCCTTTAAGTATGATTATGTCTTATAATGTCTTAATTGTTATTTTATCATAATTTAGATTGTTTTTGTATGTTTAAACCTAGGATATATGCATTTATGTGTTACAAAATGTGAATTATTTAAAAAACAAATACTCTTACAACGAGAATGATCTTTTTTAAGAAAGAGTAGCAATATCTTATTTTGAAAATTCTTAGAGAGTGTCTGAGTTTTTCCTTGTGAAATTCCGAACATTCCCTTTGAGTTTTGGTTCTAATCCGTCTTCAATTATGTCATGAATAGTTTCAGTAAACTATCAAAATTTGTCTTATTTAGCTTTTTTATACTCACGCTGTAGTTAAGTATTCCTTTTGTGATATTAGAATTTTGTGGATTTTAATTGTCTGTAAATGTACATTTATTTTGCAAAATTTAATTTTATGAATTATGTAAAATTCGAATATTTAAGTAAACGATCATTAATCATTAAGAGATTAGACAAATTATAATTATAATTTTAGAATTTAATCAATTTAACGAGCTAAGTATAAATTTATTTTTTCAATTTAGCTCGTATAAATAAATATTCGGGGGGGGAAGTTTCCTGCACTTTTTTTTTTAAAAAAAATTTAATTATTAAAATTGTTTTTATAACAACTATAACCTTCTTCCGAACTAATTTCATTGTTAAAACTATACTTAATTTATTAATAAATTATTCAATATTTCTCTTCAGATTCCAACAACTCTGACTTATTTCATCTGATATTTTTAGGTTTTTATCTCTAAACAATTACATTGTTTCTCTCGGTACTCATAGTAATTCAAAATATTGTATCCTATTGTTAATGAAATTCTGATTCAATTTATCTTGTTCTTTACATACCTATATAATGATAGACTATATTTTCTTGAACTACTTAAATGATGTATAAATATCCTCTTAATATTAATGAGTCATAAGAATGTTAAATCTTGTTATTTATGTAAAATTTATTAAGTTTTACATATAAATATAAAAAGTGCAGGAAACTTCCTCGAGTGCAGGAAACTTCCCCCCCAAATATTCTATAGTTTTTAAATACATTATATTTCTATTTTTTAATGCCTTATTTTTTATTTGTATAATTAATATTTTATCCAATCATCAATGATAATTCTAATATTAGAATTCCATATTGATTTTTAATTATAATTGGATTTATTTAACTTATAAAAATGGGCTACGTTATGTCAAAATATATGAATTTAAACATCACTTTTGGAACAATATTTATTTGATAAAATTCGAAAAGTCAGTAATACTAATACCTAATACTGCTTCAATCAAAACTACTATTGAAAAGTTAAACCCTACTTTTTAAAACTTAACATCATCAGAAATATTACAACTTCCACTAATTTGGTTATTCCTTAAATTGAACTTGAAATAGGAATTCCTAGGAGTTTCTACTCCGACAATTTTATAATTTTAAAACCATTAATTGTCAGTTTTATATTTATGTTATGAAATATGTTTAGAATTTTTGAAAATGCTTATCTTTAAATAAAAGCATAGTTAATAATAGATAATATTAAATATTTTACTCATTCTTTCTTAGCAATCATAATTTAGTTTAATTATTTAAAAATTAAATAAGCATTATATAACTTAATTCTTGATTATTTAATCATTTTCTAGAAAATTAAGGTAATTTCTCTAAATTTTTCCAACTTGCCTATTGAAATTTATCAGTTAAATTACATAACATCGACAGCTCTGTTGGTTTAGTTGAAATCGACTGAGGTTAATTTAAGATATTCATTAACTTGGTACGAAGATTTATTTATAATCGACGGTCACTTAGATACAATAGGTCAGTTTAGTCAACATCTTAAGTATGTTGACTTACCCTCATCTCATAATTATCTATATGTTTAAGAAATTTTGAATCAAAGTTGAAGTTGATTTCAACACCAAGGTGCTTAATGAAATTTTTGTAGCCATTTATTATTTGAAGCCAAAGTTTTAGTGGCTTATATCAAAGAATTTAACATAATATATTTAAGTTAAGGATGTAGTAAGCAAATGCTGCTTCACTTTATGGATGACATCCACTCTTAAAATTAATCAATATTATTAGAAGATAAATATAAATAATATAAAGAATAACTTAATCCTTACAAATTTAGGGGAATCATTTCTTTGATCGATATAGTTTGCAGTGCATTATTGAGTACTAAAGGAAAAACAAATAAAAGAATTTCAATCTTTGAAAAACCTTAGAGCAACTTTTCTCGTTGCTATGAGCTAGTAAAAAGAGAATGTTTAAGAGTTGTATCAGATGGGTGACTAAAATTAGCAACTTGTGCCATTAATTCTCGGTTTTATTCTGTCATATATTTTCATTTTCTAGTTTAATAAACTAATAAAAATGTGGTTCTTTTATGCTATTCCTTACTATTCCCCCAAAAAAGGCTCCAAAATATGGATTTTATTTAACAAAAGGATTAAGATATCTGGAAAATAGTCAAATTACTTAAGATTTTGTCCTAATTTAACTGAAAAGTTTGAATACTCAGACATTCATGCTGAAGTCTTAAAAAAATCAAAGATAAGCTATGTCTCCACTTCTGAGATATAGAGTTACGTTTTTTCTAAAATATTCATGATTTTCATTGACTTCCTAAGTTAAAAATATCTTAAAGGGATCTTATTAAACCATATCTCCTAAAAACTCCATTTCATTATAAAGTAATGATGTTTCAAATGAAAAAATTTAACTTATATTCAATAATTAAACAAAATATGTGTTTTGTCAAGTTTTTTTTCTCAATTACTATAAATATAAAATCACAATATATGAACCCTAGATTAATTGTTCTGAAATTGATTTCCTATATGGCAAAGTATGATTGAATATTAATAATTTATAAATATGAGTTACAATATCAAATATGTAGACACCTTCAAACTTTATAGTTTTAATTTTCCTTGCCATTAATATATTTAATAAAAATAATGAGGTGGATTTTATTTAATTCATTAATTATAGATCAGTGATTTTTAATAAATATTAGTACATTAACTTCTGAAAATTATTGTATTATATTAGTTCTTTAATTAAATGCAGTTTTATCAAGCACTTTAGATGAAGTATGAATTTATACCTAAATTTATATATTAATTTTATATAACGATAATAATATGGGATATTAAGAATTAGAATTTAAAGCTCAATATAATACTCTTTCTTTGAAACTCCCTCTTAATTTCTTAGTTTTTATTGGTTTCTTTGGAAACAAGGTAATTATTTTGCCTTTTTCATATTATCAGTTACTAATGTTTAAAATTGCATTATCTGGTTTGCATTTATGAATATTATTTGGTAAAACTTGTTAATTGTTATAAAATTGCAAACAAGTATGAGTTGATTTAAATTCGCTACTTCTTCAAATATCTTGCAGAAGATATTGGAGAAACTGACTTCAAGTACCTTTAAACAAAGAGGGATAAAGGATCAACTTTAAGCCATTGCTCATCTTTTTTAAGCTCCTTGGCTGAAATCTGATGAAGATGTAGATATATATTATTACCAAAATAACATTCTAAGTAAATATTATGCTTAAATGGTATATGTGAACCTTTCTTCTATGTTATATCCTTATTTTTACCAATGATATTTTGATTAAGGTTATAAAGATACAACTTATCTAATGAACTTTAGGAATGCTCAAACATCAAAAGACTATATCTACAGTTTATAAATATTATTTGTGATAGCATTATTTCCTTTAAGAGTAGAGAATTTGTAGAATGTATTTTTTTTTTAATTACTGGCATCATAAATTTCATAAACGACCTAGGTACTTTGGCTGACGGTTTAAAAACTAAAAAGTTTTATAAGAAAATTAAAAGAAACGATATAATAAACAATATAATTAACAAATTAAGTTCGTTAAAAATACAAATAATATTTACCACTAAAGTTCCTATAATGAATATAAATATAAACTTTTTGAATAAATAAAAACAAATAATGCATGAAATCAAAACTAAAGATTTACATCACATCAATTAATAAATCTATTTTCTACTTTTGATTTTTTTAGGTCTTAAAATTACTTAACATCATTTGAAATGATCCAATAATTGAGTAGATATGTCTACTAACTCAAATTCTATAATGAAATACCTGCCGAATTCTTTTAAATTTAACCCATTATATTTCAATTTCTAAATAACTTCATGCAGATATATTGCATAATTATGGGGATAATATTTCTAATTAATGGTACATACTAAAATTTTCATGTCAAAGCAATATGAACATTTGATATTTCATATTTTTCAAACATAAATGGAAATCATATTCGCGCCAATCTCAAAAGAGCAAAGAAAAATTGTAAAAGATGATAAAATAGTCTTATATTAATTATTCTGGATGTTTATATTTACGCTATTGGTACTATTCGTCAAGAATTTATCATCTAGTGGATGAAATGGGGAAAGAGTTGAGAAAAAAAAGAAATAGATGAGTCCAACTTCAAGAGTTCCAAATCATAAGTTCAGATTAGATAAAGTAAATTATTGAAAAATATTAATTTATATATTATTAAATAAGGAACAAACTTGTGAGATGTGGGAAAAATCTTAGGAGTGGTACGAAAAATTCCTTATCGAACAGGGTTATTTCCAGAACCCTGAAGGTGTTTTCGAGTAAGCTTTTAGCTAGTATCTCATTGAGAGCTATGATTTAGAAATAGTAGGTAAAACTATTATGGCTAGAGCTAGACAAACACCAGTACAGGATGAGTATGATGATTATAATTAGAATTTTATACTCCTTAAGAGGGGTTAATACCAAATAGCCTCTTTTTTGTACGACTGCTAATGGTTCATCAAATTACCTTAACCGGATATGAAGAAAGTAAACGGAAGTAAGAACAACAAAGACATAAGAAAGAATATCCTTACTATAGCCAGAGAGCAGGAAAAATTCTGGTTGGAGAGAATCTGAGACTAGTTCAGAGCCAGGCGACTGGTCTTATGAGGATGAATATGATTCCTTCGGAGAAGAATACATTGAAGACAACATACACTTTGTGTCACTTTTCTAAAATGGAACCGGAAGGAAGACACCCCCTCACTAATAACAACTCAAGGAAAAGACTTACGTAAAAAGTAAAAAAAATTGAGTAAGATAAGACTGAGTTCTATCAACTAAGATAGAAATCCTATTTTGAAAAGAAAGAGCCAAAAACTGACTTTAAACAGACGCCCTACACAAAAAGATTCTTCAACTCAAAAAAACAAGAAGCCTTTTAGAAACATTTATAAACTAACTAATTAGGGAAAAAAAAAACAACGTCATTAATAAGTAACAACCAAAGCTTTTCACTAATAGAGTCTATAAAGCAATAAATTTCTTAATAACCTAACACAACCTAACAGTCTTCTAAAGACTCAAACTTATCTCAATAAGAAATAAGATTCACTCAAATTCACACTCAAGAATTAGACTCTGATCAAGAAAACTAAGGCGAACCATCTTTTTCAGTACTAAATAGGGAAGATTCAACCTTCTCTATACTAGATAGTAGATCATCTAATACGTCACACATCGATATATTTGATCAGAATCTGGACAGAAATAAATACCGACTACGATACCTAACATTATCAGATAATATCCGTATAAGTTCTACCATTAAGTTCTAAACAATAAATTTGAGAAATCCATATGTGGAATGATTGAATGAATAGCTTAGGAAAGCTTATTCAGATAATAGATGATCAATTAAACACTCAACCAACCAAACTTAACTAAGAAGATGAGGAAAATATCATATCCTTCTTTTATGTTTGGAAAAGAGTGAAAACCAAGATGATACAATAAAGTGAGAGATACAGAGCAGAGACCAAAGAATATTTCAAGAGTGAACCATGATTTCCCAAAAACTTTCATAAAGCAACTGAGAGAAGAAATAGTTGAGAAAAGCAACTAAAAAAGAGGGAAAACGACATGGAAAAGCAAAGATGTCCAAACATCATAGACTCACAAGTACAAGGTAAAATGAAAAGAGAATTCGCAGAAATCAAAAAGTCATACCCAGAAGTATTGACACTAACTAATTGAAAGGGGTAGACCCTTATATATTAATATATATTTTAT
Source organism: Oxytricha trifallax (assembly GCA_000711775.1). Classification (NCBI taxonomy): domain Eukaryota; phylum Ciliophora; class Spirotrichea; order Sporadotrichida; family Oxytrichidae; genus Oxytricha; species Oxytricha trifallax. The sequence goes on from ARYC01021006.1 coordinate 36,524, forward strand.
ATCGGGGGGTCCCTAGAGGCCTCAATGTGAGCAAATTATTATTATTATTATTTTTATTAATTTATACATAAAAATGGGAAAAATATCATGTGAATAAATTATAAAAAAGCATTCAAAAATTATTTATAACTAAATAACTTAGAACATAATTTGGAAATTATAAACATTTCTTAACTTACGTATTAGAAAAGTATAATTACTTCTAATAATTTTATAGTTTTATCATTTTCAATCATGTCAATTTTCTTGCTTCTTACTTTCTTCTCTTATTAATGACTTGAATTTTTGTTTTCATGCTATCTTTTAAAAATCATTTTTCAGAAAAGGAAAACTGGCAAAGAACTTTTATTTTTGCAATTACTGATTATTTATCGATATGATCTTATTTTTGATACTCTCAAGAATTTAAGTTAGAATTCCTGATATTTTAGAGAGAGAGGTAATCGAATCCTGAAGTAGTGATATAATTACACATGATTTCTTTTAATTTCTTCAAACCTTTCTTTTGAGTTTACTTAATCTCTATGTTTGATCTCTACCATCTTGATTATCTCCAAATAGTTATATATACATCTTCAAGCTTCATGCAATAGTCTAATTGCTTTTTTATGGTAGACAAGGAGAAATATAAGTATGCATTTCATACCAAATTTTTATAGCTTAATTTATCTATATTCTTCAAAGTGTGTAAAGTAAGTGATATTAAGCGAGTATAATCAAAATGAGGAGATCGTTATAAAGAAATCAAAAATGCAATGAATTAAGATTATGATCATTTCAGAGTATACTAATGTTTTTTCAACTGTAGAGATTATGAATTAAGATAAACTATTTTAATTATCAACTTTATATTACTAATCAAACATGGAAAATTCTAATTATTTATTTTTTTCACTTTTCCTGATTAGTTTGTATTTTAGCTCAGTCTCAGCGATGTATCTGTAGTAGTCTCCAACTTTTTTCTTAAATTTTTCATAGATATCTTCACTATATCTTCAGGGTATCTTCATTGTATCTTCCTCAAAAAATAAAAAGTCAAAAAATATTAAAATTAGTAGCAATAATAGCAATAGTAACAATAACAACAACAATAATAACAGTAATTAAATCAAAATCAAGCATTATTATGAGTCTAGTTGAAATTCCAAAGAATTTCAAAATTTTAAATTCATCGATTTTTCGTAGTTTTCATCAACATATTCTTCATTGTCATCTTCATCACTAGGTTTTTAAACTAACAATTTTAGAAAATTTGGATTTTTTAGAAAAAATCCCAGACTCATAATAATGCTTGATTTTGATTTAATTACTGTTAGTATTGTTGTTGTTATTGTTACTATTGCTATTATTGCTACTAATTTTAATATTTTTTGACTTTTTATTTTTTGAGGAAGATACAATGAAGATACCCTGAAGATATAGTGAAGATATCTAAGAAAAATTTAAGAAAAAAGTTGGAGACTACTACAGATACATCGCTGAGACTGAGCTAAAATACAAACTAATCAGGAAAAGTGAAAAAAATAAATAATTAGAATTTTCCATGTTTTATTAGTAATATTAAGTTGATAATTAAAATAGTTAATCTTAATTCATAATCTCTACAGTTGAAAAAACATTAGTATACTCTGAAATGATCATAATCTTAATTCATTGCATTTTTGATTTCTTTATAACGATCTCCTCATTTTGATTATACTCGCTTAATAATACAATTTTCTTCATTTAAATCCTTAAATTTCAACCTTTATAAACGTTGAAGTTTGAACTTTTTATCAGTATAAAATGATTATAGATTTATATATAATATAGTAGGAATACATTTGATTTGGGAAAATTAGTTAAAATTAAATTTATTAATAATTAAATTCGTGGCAGTTAACTTTCTAGAAACCTAGACTATATGGCACTTGTTTGATAGAGAATTCAAAATCAGATGGACTTTACTATTGGTGGTACCCCTCTAACGCATCCCTGAAGCGATATAACTCGACTTTAATATTGGCATTTAAATCTACTAAACAAATCACCCAATATTAAAGTCGAGTTATATCGCTTCAGGGATGCGTTAGAGGGGTACCACCAATAGTAAAGTCCAGCTAATTTTGAATTCTCTATCAAACAAGTGCCATATAGTTTAGGTTTCCAGAAAGTTAATTTCCATGAATTATGATTATTAATAAATTTAATTTTAACTAATTTTCTCAAATCAAATGTATTCCTAAAATTATTCTTTTTATTATTTTTAAGTTCTATAAGGATCTTTTTATAAATCCATATTAATTATTAGGGTGATTTTTATTGATGCCTAATTCAAAATTGATGGATATAAATAAGTTTATTTATTGATATAGAACATTTTTCTAAATCCATTTGGATTAGTGATAATTAAATTTATTTAATATTAATATCTATTAAAAAAATAGTTAGCTTCAACCTTTAAAACGGTTGAAGATAGCTTCAACGTTTTTTAAGGCTGAAGCTTGTTGAATTATATTATGAATATATTTAATCATTAGATTTAAACTTATTATTAAATTATTTATATTAAAATATTTTGAAATGGAGAGATCTTGATATTTTGAACTTATCTTTACCTCCTGCAAAGAACAAAATTTTAGTTGGCATGGTTATTTATAAATATCTTGTTTGGCATATTTATTAGACATTTTTCTTAAATGGTTTTGCAACGAATTGAAATGATAATCATTAAATGAAAATTAACACGGTTACCACGCGATTCTCCATGCAGAAACGAAGGAAGATAAAATCTCTGAATCTGTCATCTGTCTTTGAGGCGATTAAGCGATAATGTTTATTTCATAGCCCACCCATAAAAATTATTAAGACTATTTTGCGCATGTTTTGATCTCTATGATCAAAATCATTTATAGATATTTTATGTTTAATTTGCATTTCCATAAGGGCTAACATTGTCTTTCTCTAATCCTACAAAAATATTCTTTAAGATACAAAGAAAATACTTTGAGAGATCTTCTAAGAATAAACAGATTTGATTCTTAATATTGTAATTAATTTTGAATTCTCTAATGATTCTCAGTTACCAAAGACTAATCCAAGATTCGCAATCATCCTCATCATAGTTATAATTATCCATTAAGATACTTTTGGACCTTCCTGTGACTTCTTCATCTCTATTTATTAACTTTGCAGAGTTAGCTTTAAGCTGGATTATTCAGAGGCAGCTCTGTAAATATAAGACTATATTCTATATAAATTTTGTGCATTGCTTTTCATTATCATATATAAGTTATAAGTGCCTCTATTATGCTGCTTCAATTACGCTCTATAAATCTAAGACCAATAGATTCATATTGGAAGAATTATTTCTATATATCAAAGACTCCCAAGGATCCTAGACATTTACAAAGGCGGGCTATCATTAAAACTTCATCTTAAGATGTCATTGTTAGTATAAAGCAGTTTTGCAATATTTGTGCTCGGTATGTTTTCTCAATGATTACATAGCATCATTTTGAATCCAGGTACGATGTCCCTTATTCTGAACTATGTTGACTAAAAAATAAATAAATACACGATGAGGCGAAGAATAAGCGCAAAAGATTACATAAACTTCCAGGCTTCTTGCAATATTTTGATTGAGAGGTAATGGCCATCAGGCGCCATAAATATAAGTTTTTATTAATAATTTAAAATACATACAATTATTTTAAAAAATTTAATTAATCATAAAATAATGTTGCATTACTTCTAATAATAAATTATAAGTTAATTATGAAAGTTAGTATCTCTTATCAATCATTATTTAATTGATATTATAGATAACTTAACAATAAAGAATTATTTAATATTTATATGATTTTATAAATAGTTTTAACAACCTTCAATTATAATTTTAGTTTTAACAACGTTCTTTATCTATCGAAATTCATACTTTTATATAAAAGCTTTTTATTAATATAGCTTTCTGATGCCACAAAAAGAATACTTACTACAATCAGTTTATGAAAATACACTTTTTTATGAGGTGGTTATTAATTAATTAATTCATATTCATCATTTTTTAATTAATTTATACATAAATACATTTTTATCCTCCATTTAATAATTTAATTAACAGATTTTGAAAAATTATTTGAATGAGATTATTTATCTTCCTCTTTTATAAGAGTGTCAATAATTTAATGACCCTTATTTTCATCATGAAATGCTGTTTCATATCCATGTATTGCAATCAATTAGAACGTCAAAACATCAAAAATATGGCTAAATTCTTATGTAAAACATCATCAATTTTAATTGACTTTTAACTCATTACTTTCTAAATAATTTTTATAACGAAAAAATAATAATTTCAAGTAAAAGATCTATACTCAAAAAGAATTGCGATTTAGAAATTTTTTATTAATATTTATAGACACCTTCTTTTTTATAATTAATACCAAAGTTTTTCATTATGAATACTGCGAGTAATTTATTCAATAATTTTTGGAAATTAATACTGAGGCTTAAGAAATAGAAAGTTTAAATTAAAGAAAAAGTTCAAGCAAAATCTTTTATGACTATAATTAAATACTTGTTAACCTAAAATTCTGAATAAAAATAAAGTTAGTTCTGACTTAGAAAAGACTTAAGATAAAGGAGGAAGTGATTCTTGATCATATTAATTATTGTAATAAAATTAATATAATGTTTATATTATTGTAATTAAGTAATTCAAAATTTAAGCAAATAATGAAAATATAAATACATTTCTTGTAATAATTTATTTAATTATACAAATCATATAAATTATGGTTAAACATACCTCTCTCAAACTGAAGTAAATTCGAATATCTTTTTGATTATACCTAAAATTAAAAAGTTAAATTTTTTCTTTTCTTACAATATTTGTTCATGATAATGATAATGCAAAATATTTCACAACCAGAAGTTTTATAAAGAATATTATAAAATATATCATTGCAGATTATATAAAAAAAAGTATTTAATATAAATAAAAACAATTAACTATTTTATAAAGTTCATAGCAATTACTTAAATAACATTTCTAAATTACTGAATAAAAAAGCGTTATTTAAGAAGATCGAACCTATTTAAAGGCTTTTCGACAAAAGAAAAAGAAAAAAATGTTAAGTGCTAATAAGACGATGAGTAAAGAAAGATTGAAATGGCAATGATAGAGAACCTGGTATAAGAAAGTGAAAATTCACAAATTTGCCTTACTCTCCAATTATAAAACGACTTTTGGGAGTCTTCTCTTGGGTGGAAAACTATGAACGAATGAACCTACTTTTCGACTAGTATTAATTGCCTCTAAGTTAATCGAGATTCGAATACAGATTATATAAATTAAGTATATCGAAAATTAAATCTATTTATTACTATTACTACTAAAGAGGGAAGCTGGATCAACAACAACAAAGAAAACTGATGTAGTTGAGGGCGATTGAAGTAGCCCCCCAGGAACAAGCCAGTACTGCTATTGCTGCAAAAACAGAAGCTGGCGCCGAAGAGCCTAGTTTTCTAACTACTAGGTGGATTGGTGATGACGACAACTCCAAGGATCTCGATGCCTACGAATTCAAGAAAACTAATAAAAACTACAACATTGAATAGTGCATCGACGAGATCTGGAAAATATATGACAAGGACAACAACAAAATATAAAAAAAAATCAGAATACAGATCACACTGGAGGCGCGGGATGTGCCGCCCTGAAGAACAACCTAGTTCCAGGTAGGGACCGACTGGCAGTCTTCAGTGTATCAGCAAAAATTTTTGAGAAACCTAATGTTCATATCTAACTAACTAATTTAAGGTAAAGCATATTTAATAGTAATAATAGTAATAAAAAGATTATATAATTAAGTCTAGAATTTTTGATTTCTAGATTTTTAATTTCACTTGCCTTTAGCGATTATCTATCTATCTCTATATCGAAAGTTATTTAATTATAATTCTGAAACTGTGTGGATTCTCTCATTAAGCTTTCTTTTATGTTTAAATTGGCTGAATTTACTCTATCTGATTTATATCATCTCAATATTCATAATCCATTAACTGTAAATCCTTGCCTTATCTACTATTAGGGGAGATTATATTCCTCACCAGCATGTAACTCCCAGCTTTCTATAACCAAAGCAGTTACCTTTTAAAGTTATTGGAGATATTGCCCGAAATCAGAGTATCTTTTTTTATTAGAAATTTTATGTAATTTGTGCAAAGCTATTTAGCAAATAATTACTTATCTTTTCAATTCTAACCTCATTTTACTTATAAACTCATGTTATGGTTCCTTAAAACATATGTAAGCAACGCAAAAAATTGGATCTCAACTCCTCTTCGATGCTTCTAAGCTTACTTAAATCCTGATTTTAGATGATTAAATATTCCCTTGCCTTCTCATAGCCAAGCATTATCCAAATTACTATTAAATAATGTATCCTTGATCAGCGCTCTGTAATTAAGTAGAGTGGAGAGTTGAGAAGTTTATTAGAGCAATTTAAAATTTGTTAATAGTGACAAAAGGTATAAAATTTTAACCGTAAAATTGGGGGTTAAAAACTTAAGCAAATTTTCACATTTTGGGACAAAATTTAATATAAATTACTAAAGATTAGGATATATACTTTGCAATGATAAAATTTATATGAAATTGGATAAACATGGCAATCATTGGATTTTTTGTGTGTATTGGATATATTTATTATATTTATATGTTTTATTGTAGCACTTCAAAACTTTAAATCGTAGATTAGTATGTGTTATCGACTATTGCCCAAATTCGCAATGAGTAGACTGACTTCGAGTAAAGAGCTAATTAACTATCAATTTTAAAGGAATTTGAAATGAGTTTCTAGAAATCTGCACCCATTTAAAAGTCAAATATTTAAGCATGCATATGCGATTAATCATTATGCTTTATTTAGATGAAATAGCATTCCTTAGCACATTGAGCCCTTTTTAAGCTTTACGATATAATAATGGTTAAAATGATAATGTTTGTTGAGAGCTAATGAGCCCGATAAGCTTTGGTTGGGATAAGGTGCTTTAGAATTAATAAACCCATTATAAATACTACAAAAAATTAAGATTCATAAAATTATTAAGGCAAGTTTTGATTTAAAGTTAAAATAAAAAAGTAGAATATTTACAAAATAATAATCATTATTCACTATATTCATTTGTTAAGATTTTTAAGAGTCCCAATTAAAGTCTATCAAAAATATTTTATAATTGAATAGATGGTGCCAAAACATTTTGATGTATTAAAACATTGTTAAGTATCGACCATTATTATTTCAAATAAATAATGTATTTGAATATATAATTATATACCTATTAATGTGTTTATATTATCTTATAATACTTAAAAATAAAATTTTAAATATAAATATGGTTAATACACCATCTCTTTTTACTCAACCGTCTAATTACTTTAATTATATATTAAGTTCAAATTTAAATACTATTTTGATTTTATTCCTCTAATTAGGCATACAATAATAATTAATGCAAATTAAATTCAAATTTAGACACAAAATAAAGATTTTTAAGTTATAAAAAAAATTGAATTGTTCAATCTAGACTTAAATGCATTAATCATACATACAGTGAAAATTATATGTATTATTTTAATAAATAATAGTATATATCCTCTTCGTTAAATAACAATAAATTAAATAGATATTTACAAATATTTAAGATGATTCCAAAGTACACAATTAATTGTGATTGCTGTACTAATAAAAAGTACTTCTTTATATAATTATACCTCTCGAAAATAAAGTATTAATTACATTTATATTATTTACGATAGTTAAAAATTTGTATCTTTAATTTTTAATACTTTTTATTTTATCAATAGCAATATGCTTCATCACAAAGGCTTCCCTTAATATTATTAAAAAATACTAAACTGTTTTCTTAGAAAAAGAAGAAAATATGTCTTAAAAAGATAAATAATCATGACTTTAATGAAAAATTATATTACAAATTTTAGGAAAATGGTGAGACTTGATTAAAAACTCAATTAATTTGGTCAAGCAATCTAATAAATGCTTCATTTTATCTTGTTAATAGAAATATTTTTTATTTTGTTGTGGTCAAAATAAAGCAGCCATTAATGATATAATCTTGGCATCATCTACAATTTTTATAACTTTCCTAAGATTAAATCATTCTTTTTTATATTCTTTAGAGGCTAAAGCCGAAATAACTCCATTAAATAACGATTATTTATTTTATTGATATTTTATGTAGTTTTACATTATAGTTTTTATCGTACTCAACAATCAAAAACTAATACCCATAATTATTTATATAAGTGCTATGATTTATAGGGTATAGTTGGGGGTCTTATTGGGGTTTTGGGGTTTTATGTGAATTCAATGAATAATTAATGAATATTATGTGATTTAATTCAAAAAAAAGGTATTTGCTTGAAACCCTATTTCATATCTAATAGTATATTATTCAAATCATCTGGGTATGTGTTATGATTAAGATAATCTCTCAGAGTCATTTCAGATTTCTTAAGCCATAATGTGATATAACCGTAGTTCAAAATGACGCTATTTAGTTTAAGCAAGTTCTTGCAATCACTACTTTTTGTCTCGCTAAGAATAATGTATTCCTTAGAAAACTCATTAGGGTACTGCTCATTCTTAAGTAGATAGCTGTAAGGATACCCCTAGAATGCATGATCATCAATTACAATGAGTTTTGGTTTTGAGGAACGCTAATTTGCAAATAGTTATCAATACAACTACTAATATCAATTGCATTTAAAGCAGGTATGTTCATAGATTTGGCTTAGAAGCATGCTAATAAAGTGTTGCCTACTGATTGATTAATCAATTCATGTAGTTCTATCTCTTGAGTGTCTCCTGTTACTCTCTTTATCACTCAATAGTATTTTACTTTCTCCTGGCTGGTATAAGCTTTAAAGTTTCTTTATCTTGAATTAAGAACTCGCTTAAGTGATGCTTTTGCATATGCTTCTTCACTTTTGCTGAATGGGTATAGGACTTTATACAAATTGTGCATTTATACCTACCATCGACTTTGTCGGCTTGAAATATATCTTAGTTCTCCCTGAGTGTTACTCTTTGATGCGCCTCTTCAAACTTGACTCAGCTGAGAAGAAATTTTAGCAGTCTTCACATTAAAATGTTTTAAATTTTTCTATTGATTGCATTTCTGTTTCTTCTCTTCCTCAATCAATTCAGTTGTGTTTAAATTCCCAACTCTGCACTTTATTTCTTGTTTTAAACTTCAATTTTAAAGACTTCTGCTTAAAACTCTAGAGCCAAAGTTGTTGTACAATGAATAACCTGATCCAAGAGAAACTCATTTGCGATTAATGTTAGCCGCCATGTTTAAATTACTATTATTAATGAGTAATAACTTTACTAACTAAAGTATAGTTGAGCTAAAGTTTATTGTGGACCAATTATTATTAATCTAAAAGTATTAGACATCGTATTTATATAAGTTTATAACTTCATATTTTAATAATATCATGCTTAATTTCTTTATATTTTTGCATCAATTGGAAATAATTTAGGTTAATTTTTCTACCTATTAGAATTTGATCCATTTTGAAACTTTTCCATGAGAACCTCATTAGTTTAAAACTAGGTGCTAATTAATTTTTGGTACTATTAAATTGGTACCAATTAAAATTAAACAAATTTAGTACCAGTACTAATTAAATTAAAAAAAATTTAGTACTAATTTAATGGAACTAAATTGATAAAAATGGAGCTCCATCTCTGCAGTTTGTTGCAGCTTCTGCAAACTTTCTCCACGTATCTTTGCAGGGTTGACCTTCTATAAGATGTCCATATTTAATAATAAGTTTTTAAACAATAGGATCGAGAAGTCTATATATTATAATTTGAAATTAATTTATAGGAAGAGGAACAAAGATGGAATCACTCAATTATCAAATGAAAAGAGTTGAGGCTCAAGAAATTACATCAAGATTCAGAAGAAAGTAAGATCTCTATCGATACCTAACTTTACATGATAAGATAACTTGATGACTATTAACATATTATACAGTTGGTTTATTCCTTCGAACGATGAAAGGTACCAAAATTTCATTCTTAAAAGCAATACTTGTGAGGAGAAGAAAGCTTTTATAATAAAGAGATTAAACTAATAGAAATTCTCAACTACCCTGAGATTTCAGTCACTAATCTTTATTAGAATGCCATGTAAGATGAGGAAGTGGTAGATTACCTTCCTAATAAGAAACAATTCTCTAATAAACTACTAGAGAGGAACTTTTTCTTTGGTGTTTTTGGCACAATAAAAGAGGAGTATCTCAGTGAAATAATTGAAGAAGCTCATAAGAAACGATATTCTATCTCTCCTGAAGACTAGAGAAGCAAGTCATTCTAATAAGCTCAGCTTGGCTAGAGGAACTTAAGAAGCATCCTTATCTTTCAAGTAAGCTTTGGCATATAACTTTGCAGGAAAATCTGGCACTGGTATATATCTTATGAAAGAGCATGCTAAGGTTCATAGAGATAGAAAACTTCAGACAGTTCATTAAGTTAGCAAAAGACTTTATAATGAAATATAATAACCAGAAGATATGAACATTGATGCAGGAGAGGCAGTAAGAGAAGAAACTTAGGGCCTATCAAGCATTAAGATGAAGAAAAGAAAGAGAAGCCTAATCCTTTTGACGGTTCATATAATATGCGAACTATTTCATTCATTTAAGTATAAAACTTATTAATAAACATTCATTCTTCCTTTCCTTGCACATATTGTAGTCTTATCTTAATTCACTCTCTTGCAACTTCTTTGTATTAAGTCTGCTGTATCGATTGGTAAATCATGAATTAGATGACACAACAGTAACTTCTTGTAGTAATTAATAATTTAACTCCACTTAAATATAATTATGGGCTGTAAGGAACGTTGTATACAGGAGTTATGTCTTACTTCTCATAAGTTTTCTTATACTCCTTAGTCTTATGAACAGACAGGTTTTCAACAAAAAGGATGATCTCTTTGTTGCTATACTTCTCTCAGAGCTTATGTATGAACTCTATATGCTACTATCGCTTAATAGAGCGAGGGTGAATGACATAACTCTCCAAGCCTGAATCTACACTAATACCGGCTGAAATTGCATGGGTGACAACCTTTCCATTCTAATCGTAGACTTCTATATTATCATATTTCTTGTACCATGACTTATTTATAAAGGTGTTGAATCAAAACCCCAAAACCCCTTAGTGAGGTTTATAAGTGCTTTGATTTGTAGGGTATTGTTGGGGTCTTATTGAGTTTAGTAGAGAAATTAGGCCAATTTGCAATATGAGAAATAGAAATTAGCGAAATTTAGGGTCTATATATGATGAAAAATATTTAGATTTACTGCTTAAGCTTAGGTACGGTACGAGTATTAATATAGATTAAGTCAAACCAGTACTGAATTATGCAGCTATTGCAAAGTTCTTACACAAGAGTGCCTCTACTGTTAGGTATCACTGCATGTTAGCTGTTTAGCATTTTAATTCAGGCACTTGAAAGCATCCTGCAAGAAAATAAAAGTTCTCACAGCACCATATTGACAACCTCTGCGACTCAAAGACTTTGAAATATTGGGCACACATTCCATTAGACTAGCGAGCTGTGATGTTTCATCGCAAGTTTCATGACATGCGTATCTCTCCTGAGACTATAGCCAATATTTATAGAAGAAATAGTATTACTTTCAAGACTGTCAACAGAGTGAAGAGAGTGATTGATTTTACAGTGCAATTTTAAAGTAATAATTTAAACTATATACATGATTAAATGAAGAGGGCAATTACAATAACATCAAGTTCATACACGCTGATGAAGCTGTATTCACCTTCAACACCTTTATTAATAAGTCTTGGTATAAGAAGTATGATAATATAAAAGTTTATGACTAAAAAGTGAAGGTAGTCACCCATGCAATATTAGCTGTATAAGTGAAGATTCAGGCTTAGAGAGTTATGTGATTCACCATCGCTCTATTAAGCGAGAGTAGTATATAGAGTTCCTACATAAACTCAGAGAGAAGTATAGTAACCAAGAGATCATCCTGTTTGTTGATAACCTTTCAGTTCATAAGACTAAGGAGTCTAAGAAAGCTTATGAAGAATTAAACATAACTCCTGTATACAACGTTCCTTATAGCCCATAATTTAATGGAATTGAATTCTACTGGAGCTAAATCAAGACTCACTACAAGAAGCTGCTGCTGTATCATCTTATGCATGACTTGCCCATCGATACAGTTGACTTAATTCGAAGCAGCTGTAAGAGAGTGAGCATAGATAAGACAACAATTTGTGCTAGAGAGGGAAGAATGATGTTTATAAATAAGTTTTAGATTTAAACGAATGAATATATTCACATATTAAATTAACCCAGAAAGGGATTTGGCTTCTCTTTCTTCTCCTCTTCTTATGGCTTGCCTAGGCACATGTTTCTTCTCTTAGTGCCAGCACCTGCATCTATATTCATTTCATCTGGCTTTTAAACATCTTTATAAAGTCTCTTGCTAACTTCATAAATAGTCTATGACTTTCTCTCTCTGTGAACCTTCGCATGCTCTTTCATTAGGAATATACCAGTCCCAGATTTCCCTACAAAGTTATAAATCAAAGCTTACTAGAGAGGAAAGGATGCTTCTTAAGCTCAGCGAGCCAGGCCTCACTTATTAGTATGCCTTGCTTCTTTAAATCTTCAGGAGAAATAGAGTAGCGTTTTTTGTGAGCTTCTTCAATGATCTCTCTGAGATAACTCTCTCTTAAAGTGCCAAGAACACCAAAGAAGAAGCTCCTTTCTGGAAGCTTGTTAGAGAGTTGTTTCTTGGTAGGAAGATAAACAACCAACTCTTCATCATTCATCGCATCCTCGTAGAGATTAGTGACTGAAATCTCTGGGTAGTTTGGTATATCTACCAACTTTATATCACTGTTTTTAAAGGCTTTCTTCTCATCGCAGAGTATAGCTTTTAAGAATGAAATTTTGGTACCTTCCATCGTTGGAAGGAATAAACCCACTATAGCATATGATTAAATATATGTCACATCCTTACCATGCTAAGTGAGGTATCGATAGAGAACTTCCTTGCTTCTAAATCTTGATATCATTTCTTAAGCTTCAACCCTCTACATTGCAGTACTTATAGATTCCATCATAGTTCCTTCTCTACATATTGAATTTCAAATTATAATATACAGAGTTCTGGATCCTACTATTAAAAATCTTAGTATTAAATATGGGCATCTTATAGGAGGTCAACCTGGTAAGCTGGTAAGGATACGTGGAGAAAACTGGCAGAAGCTGTAACAAACTTCAGAGATGGAGCTCCATTTTTATCAATTTAGTTCCATTAAATTAGTACTAAATTTGTTTAAATTTTATTAGTACCGGTACTAAATTCGTTTAATTTTAATTGGAACCAATTTAATAGTACCAAAACGTAATTAGTACCTAGTTTTAATCAAGTGAGGTTTTAATGGAAAAGTTCCAATCTGGTTTAAAACTTAATTGGTACCAGTACCAACCTGAACTTTATCTGAGTAGGTACCAGAATCAAAATTATTAAGAGTAAAATTACGAAAATTATACTTATAAACTGAGTATAAATATGAAGTCTTAGAGCTTAGATCTACCCATCATTAATGCTGTTGCAACTCCTATATAGTCCAGATATAGCTATAGAGGTTTTAAGAGCTATATAATAGAAATTTAAATTTGAATTTAAACATGGCGGTAAACTTATATCGTAGAGCGGCACTTTTAGGAGCAGGTCAATCAATGCTCAACTTTGGCTCAACTAAAAAGCCTGAAATCATTTATGTTGAGAGGGAGGTAGAGCTAAGAGCTCTTGAATTTGAAGCAGAGGTTTTTGTCATAGAAGTATTAAACTAGAGGGAGAGCGCAGAGATAGGGGTTTAAACTTAAATTGATTATGTTGAGGAGCTAAAAGAACAGCAACCAATAGAAAAGATAAAAATATATTAATGTGAAGACTGCTAGAATCATTTCTCAACTGAACAAAGCTTGAAGAGACACCTTAAAGAGGCACACTCTGGCAAAGCCAAGATCTATTTCAAGCATGATAAGGTAGATGGTAGGTATTAGTGTACGACATGCATGAAATCATATACTCACTCAGCTAAAGTTAAAAGGCATATGCAAAAGCATCACCTCAGTGAGTTCTTGATTGAAGATTAAGAGATTAAAAAACTAGTTCCAGCTAAAAGAAATTCTAATACTCTTGAGTCATAAAGAGAGCAGCAAGAGAGACTCAAGAGACAGAAGCGATATGAATCGATGAACCAGCCAGCAGGTAATACAATTTTAGCATGCTTCTAAACGAATGCTATGAATATACCTGCATTAAATGCAGTCGATCTCACCACTTGTATTGAAAACTACTTGAATATAAACGTGCCTGCAAAAGCAAAGCTCATAGTAGTTGATGAGTATGCATACAAGGTGTATCCATTCAGTTATCTTATTAAGAACCAACAGTATTAGAACGAGTTTGCTAATGAATACATGGTACTTAGAGAGGCCTAAAGAAAAGACTGCAAGAATTTGCTTAAGCTAAATGGTGTTATTTTAAGTTATGGTTTCATCGCATTAACGCTAAAGAAATTTGAGATGACTCTGAGAGACTACCTATATCACAATAGATACCCTGATGATTTAAACGATATACTCTCAGATATGATTCAGGGTATTAAGGAATTGCATGAACTTGGATATGTTCATAGAGATTTGAAGCCTGAAAACGTTATGCTAAATCTCTGCCCTTTAGAAGTAGTGGTTATCGATTTCAATAGAGCTTTAAGATAGGAGATTGTCACTTTAGCACAGGTACTTGGTACTCAAGGTTACTTCCCAATAAGAGAGAAGTGGACTAATGGTTCTGTTTAATGGGATGTTTGGGCAGTAGCAGCAATAATTTTAGAAAGTGACATGGAAAGTATGTCTTACTTTGGTACAAAGCATGAAAAATAATCAATAAGCTTAGCTTAGAAGCATATAAAGTAAGAAGATGTCTGCGAAGAAATAAAAAGCATATTAGAGATGATAATCGTGAGAGCTCCTTCATATCCTAGATAATCCTTAGATGACATACTTGAGCCACTATAGAGAGCAAGATTCAAGAGATACAAACTAAGACAAGCAGATAAAATTTGTTTGAATTAAGTACTCTAATACTCATTAAATATTCATTAAATTCACATAAAACCTGCGTTTTCTCTACTAACCCCAACTATACCCTACAAATAAAAGCACTTATAAACCTCACTAAGGGGTTTTGGGGTTTTGAATGTATTTTAATTAAAAAATTTTAAATTAAATATCTTATTTTACATATTTTTCTTTTTTAAATAAGTATATAACACAAAGAAAACATTAAAATATTAAAGATTTTGCTTCATTTCAACACTTGAACTAGGGTAATAAGGGTTCAATAAACATGAATGCAAAATCAAAATATCGGTTTAGCAAATACATTTCGAGAATAACGGCCTTCCATCAACTACCTCACATTTTTCACTTTGCTCTTATCTATCCAAAGCAAGTGACCCTTTCACGACCATGTAATTTTTTTTCTGCCAATAAAATACTCATTCCTAGCATTTCTAATACGATCTTCAATAATATGATAGGCGTGCCACTCATAGATCTTCCCTTGACACCTTGGTGACAATGAAGTAATGATCAGCATTTCTAAGAAACTGCACGATTCAATCAAGACATTAAGATATGTGCAAGCCCAAAATATGGTGAGGCAAATTGAAGATTTGCTCATTTCAAAACTTGAACTAGGGTAATAAGGGTTTAATAAACATGAATGCAAAATCAAAATATCGGTTTAGCAAATAAATTTCGAGAATAACGGCCTTCCATCAACTACCTCACATTTTTCACTTTGCTCTTATCTATCCAAAGCAAGTGACCCTTTCACGACCATGTAATTTTTTTTCTGCCAATAAAATACTCATTCCTAGCATTTCTAATACGATCTTCAATAATATGATAGGCGTGCCACTCATAGATCTTCCCTTGACACCTTGGTGACAATGAAGTAATGATCAGCATTTCTAAGAAACTGCACGATTCAATCAAGACATTAAGATATGTGCAAGCCCAAAATATGGTGAGGCAAATTGAAGATTTGCTCATTTCAAAACTTGAACTAGGGTAATAAGGGTTTAATAAACATGAATGCAAAATCAAAATATCGGTTTAGCAAATAAATTTTGAGAATAATGGCCTTCCATCAACCACCTCACATTTTTCACTTTGCTCTTATCTATCCAATTCAAGTGACCCTTTCTCGACCATGAAATTCTTTTTCTGTCAATAAAATACTCATTCCTAGCATTTCGGGTACGATCTTCAATAATTTGAGAGGTGTGCCACTCATAGATCTTCCCTTGACACCTTGCTGACAATCAAGTAATGATCAGCATTTCTAAAAAACTGCACGATTCAAGCAAGACATTTAGATATGGTGCAAGCCCAAAATATGGTGAGGCAAATTGAAGATTTGCTCATTTCAACACTTGAACTAGGGTAATAAGGGTTCAATAAACATGAATGCAAAATCTAATAATCGGTTTAGCAAATACATTTCGAGAATAATGGCCTTCCTTCAACCACCTCACATTTTTCACTTTGCTCTTATCTATCCAAAGCAAGTGAACCTTTCACGACCATGAAATTCTTTTTCTGCCAATAAAATACTCATTCCTAGCATTTCTAATACGATCTTCAATAATATGATAGGCGTGCCACTCATAGATCTTCCCTTGACACCTTGGTGACAATGAAGTAATGATCAGCATTTCTAAGAAAATACTGCACGATTCAATCAAGACATTAAGATATGTGCAAGCCCAAAATATGGTGAGGCAAATTGAAGATTTGCTCATTTCAAAACTTGAACTAGGGTAATAAGGGTTTAATAAACATGAATGCAAAATCAAAATATCGGTTTAGCAAATAAATTTCGAGAATAACGGCCTTCCATCAACTACCTCACATTTTTCACTTTGCTCTTATCTATCCAAAGCAAGTGACCCTTTCACGACCATGTAATTTTTTTTCTGCCAATAAAATACTCATTCCTAGCATTTCTAATACGATCTTCAATAATATGATAGGCGTGCCACTCATAGATCTTCCCTTGACACCTTGGTGACAATGAAGTAATGATCAGCATTTCTAAGAAACTGCACGATTCAAGCATGAGATTTAGGCATTCGCAAGCCCAAAATATGGTGAGGCAAATTGAAGATTTGCTCATTTCAACACTTGAACTAGGGTAATAAGGGTTCAATAAACATGAATGCAAAATCTAATAATCGGTTTAGCAAATACATTTCGAGAATAATGGCCTTCCTTCAACCACCTCACATTTTTCACTTTGCTCTTATCTATCCAATGCAAGTGACCCTTTCTCGACCATGAAATTCTTTTTCTGCCAATAAAATACTCATTCCTAGCATTTCAAATACGATCTTCATTAATTTGATAGGCGTGCCACTCATAAATCTTCCCTTCACATCTTGCTGACAATCAAGTAATTATCAGACTTTCTAAGAAACTGCACGATTCAAGCAAGAGATTAAAACATGTGCAAGCACAAAATATGCAGAGGCAAATTGAAGATTTTCTCATTTCAACACTTGAACTAGGGTAATTAGGGGTCAATAAACATGAATGCAAAATCAAAATATCGGTTAAGTTAATGCCCTTCGAGAATAACGGCCTTCCATCAACTACCTCACATTTTTCACTTTGCTCTTATCTATCCAAAGCAAGTGACCCTTTCACGACCATGTAATTTTTTTTCTGCCAATAAAATACTCATTCCTAGCATTTCTAATACGATCTTCAATAATATGATAGGCGTGCCACTCATAGATCTTCCCTTGACACCTTGGTGACAATGAAGTAATGATCAGCATTTCTAAGAAACTGCACGATTCAATCAAGACATTAAGATATGTGCAAGCCCAAAATATGGTGAGGCAAATTGAAGATTTGCTCATTTCAAAACTTGAACTAGGGTAATAAGGGTTTAATAAACATGAATGCAAAATCAAAATATCGGTTTAGCAAATAAATTTCGAGAATAACGGCCTTCCATCAACTACCTCACATTTTTCACTTTGCTCTTATCTATCCAAAGCAAGTGACCCTTTCACGACCATGTAATTTTTTTTCTGCCAATAAAATACTCATTCCTAGCATTTCTAATACGATCTTCAATAATATGATAGGCGTGCCACTCATAGATCTTCCCTTGACACCTTGGTGACAATGAAGTAATGATCAGCATTTCTAAGAAACTGCACTATTCAAGCAAGAGATTAAAACATGTGCAAGCACAAAATATGCAGAGGCAAATTGAAGATTTTCTCATTTCAACACTTGAACTAGGGTAATTAGGTGTCAATAAACATGAATGCAAAATCAAATATCGTTTAGAAATAAATTTTTCGAGAATAACGGCCTTCCATCAACTACCTCACATTTTTCACTTTGCTCTTATCTATCCAAAGCAAGTGACCCTTTCACGACCATGTAATTTTTTTTCTGCCAATAAAATACTCATTCCTAGCATTTCTAATACGATCTTCAATAATATGATAGGCGTGCCACTCATAGATCTTCCCTTGACACCTTGGTGACAATGAAGTAATGATCAGCATTTCTAAGAAACTGCACGATTCAATCAAGACATTAAGATATGTGCAAGCCCAAAATATGGTGAGGCAAATTGAAGATTTGCTCATTTCAACACTTGAACTAGGGTAATTCGGGGTCAATTAACTTGAATGCAAAATCAAAATATCGATTTAGTAAATGCCTTTCGAGAATATCACCCTTCTATCAACCACCTCACATTTTTCACTTTGCTCTTATCTATCCAATGCAAGTGACCCTTTCTCGACCATGAAATTCTTTTTCTGCCAATAAAAAACTCATTCCTAGCATTTCGAATACGATCTTCATTAATTTGATAGGCGTGCCA
>ARYC01021007.1:0-15227 GCA_000711775.1 Oxytricha trifallax
AATATCTAATAAAAGCTACATTTTTGCATTAAAGTTAATAATAAAAAAATTCTAAGTTGGAATAAAAAGATTAAATTAAGAGTAAAATAATGAAAATTTTACTAAATTTTTATAGTTATGAGGTTTTAAATTAATATTGATATTTATAGAAATAAATTAAGCGCAAATTAATTTAATTGGCATAAATATCTTATCTATAATTCTTGTTATATGTAATATATATTAGCTAAATTTTACTAAGTTGCTTTATCATATCATAATGAAAATTCTTAATAATTTAATTATTCCTTGAACTGAACCAAGTACAAATCACTTGAAATCCTGATAGAATAAAAGCAAATTACATTTTGGAAATCTTAGCTGTCATTAATAAAAAAATAATAATTCTAAATATAATCTTAATTCTATAAAATAATTTTTTAGAAATTTTAAAGAAAAACACTTGAGCATTTGAAATTTCATATTATAATTACCTATAAATTAAATCATAAGTTTCAAATCTTTTATTCACTTATAGAAAAAGAATTTAATTTCTTGATTAACTGTGAGTATTTTTACTCATTTTTATTAATTTGAGTTTTAATTTATGCAAATAATATAAATATTAGTTTTAATGTAAATATTTTTTAATATTAAAAAAGTTATTATAATATTTTATTTTTAATTTATTAAAATTCTAAATTTAAAAATTTATTTATAAATTTTGCATAATTATCTTATAATATTTATAATTTAAAGATTTAAATCTTATTTTTTTTATTTTGAAGTAATATTTAGTTTTATTTTTTATCTTATAGAATCGAATAATTTATGACTGTTTTTATCAATTCATACATTAATATAATCATAAAAATAAATAGATATATATTATTTTAAAATAGACAATAATGGTTATTATTTTTTAATTATTAGAGACTAATTATTTTTAATTTTTATAAAAGACTTTTCTTAGAAATAATTGAAATTAAATCTTACTGAATAAATATAAATTTCAATGAATGTTTAATATTAATAAAATACACAAGATCTGGAAATTTGTAAAATCTAAAATGAATAAACGGCATTGAATCATATTTTAATAGATTTAATTATATCTGAGAAATTAAAATTGATATTATATAGAGTTTTTTATAGATGTTTTTAAAAAACGAGCATAGTGATATTTATCTTGCATTATCTATCACAAATCTTTGAAAATAAAAAATTGTTAAATTTATCAATTAACAGAATAAATTTTTAATGTTCTATATTTAAATTAAAATGGTGTTGATGGTGGTGAATCGCTTAAGGCAATGGAAATTAAAAAAAGAGATCAAAATTTAATTAGAGATCTCTATTATATAATAATCAGTTT
Source organism: Oxytricha trifallax (assembly GCA_000711775.1). NCBI lineage: Eukaryota > Ciliophora > Spirotrichea > Sporadotrichida > Oxytrichidae > Oxytricha > Oxytricha trifallax. The sequence goes on from ARYC01021007.1 coordinate 1,355, forward strand.
TATTTATTGCTAATATATGTGTATTAAATAGGGGCCATAAATTATTAAAAAATGGCATTAGGTTTTTAAGAAATATTAACCTACCCTTTTCTTTCTTTAGTTGGTGGAGTCCACCTGATTACTAAGTTTCCAGTGATAGAATCAATAGTTGTAGTTGCTCTAGAAGCAGAATGAGGTTTCCGACTGAATGACTTAAAGTCATATGTAGTTGCCCTTGTCCTTGATAGTCCTGAGGATCAGAGTTCGCACCACTCTCGTTTGTGCTGCTTGTCGTTCACTGTATATATTAGCAATAAATAAAGCTTTTAAATTAAAATGGTGAAATATATTTGAAGCTCTTTGCACTATTCACGAAAAAGACTCTCATGTTTATCAAATTCATATCTAGTAAGTAGTTATAATTGATAGAATACTTATAAGTTTGATCTAATTTGAGATTAGTCAATTACTTTCGTAAGTTAAAATTATTTAAATCATTCTGTTTTAGATATTTGCTATGAAAGTACGATAAATTAAAAATTTATCGTATTTCAAACCTCTGCCAAGTTTCTGCATCTTGCATATTAGACTATAAATAATACTCAGTTTTATGATCTTCACTGTAGAAGAAATGATTTGGAAAATCAATAGATAATTTAAATAAAAATAGACATAATTAAATAACTATTCATACTAAATTCATGACATTCTAAAAAAGTAGAGATATATTCCATTTTTTCATTCTTATTTATAAACTAATATACTAAATTATAATTCATGTCAGTTTATTTATTTTACATTTATAATTTTCACAATTCTTTTGTATTTTATCAATATTATAGTGTAATAGTTATTTAATTTTCAAAAATGAATTCTGCTTCTGATAAGAGCCCTATAGATGAATTATTCTTAGAAAGAAGTAATAAATGTCAAATTCAAATTAGTACTAACGAAATTAAAAATATTAGTATCTCGCAGTTTGTAATTTTATAAATTTAGAATTGCCTGTAAATCTTTAGTTAAATGATTAAAGTAACATTAGTAAAAGTGAAATATGAGTATTTAAATGAAAAAATGTGAAAAGTAATACTTACTTTAATATATCAATGATAATTAGTATTCATTTTCAGAGAGGAAAGCTTTCTTTTGAAAAACTATAAACCCATTTTATTTTAATTTAGACTATTATTAATTTTTTCTGTTTTTTTAATTAATTGAAATAACTTTTAAATTTCAAACATTCATGATCGATACTTCTTCTACATCATAGTCTGGTCATTTTATTCTTATTATAACAAATAAAATATGTTATTATTTTGAAGAAGAAAAATTTGATAAATTTTTATTAAAATGAGTGTATATTTAAAATTAATTTTTTTAAAAAAAATTATTCAAAGTTAAATGAATTATTTGTGATTTCAAACTTTAATAAAATTAAGATTTAAATTATCCTAATATAATTAAAAAATATCGACTTATAAGTTTATTATATTACATAATATATAATAATAGACTTACCATTAAATTAATCTATGAATAATAATAAAATATCAGTTAAAATTATAAAAATATTTTATTAAATATATTTATATTTTATAAAATTCCCATCAATATATCTGAATTTTGTGAATAGTATTAAATTAATAAAACTATTTTAATTCACATATAAAGATTAATCATATTATCATATTTGCATTAATATATTTTAATATTAAAATTTATTATAATATTTATTTGAATTTATAAATTCTTTAACGTAGATATTTCTACTACAAATTTTAATAATTTTTAGCATAAAAAAATTTGAAGTTATTTTTCTAATGTTAGTCAAAAATGTTTTCTCTAATACTTAAATTAATATTCAATTTCGGGAATTAATAAATTCTTATTATAATATAAAATAGCGAATTTTTATTTGATATAGTTAAATAAACCATTTTTTTGGAAAATGTATCGTAATATTATGATCATTGCTATGAAAATTAATAGATTCATATTAATATTATATCATTTAGATAAAATTTATTTATAATTTGAAATAATTTTATTAGAATAATCATTTCATTTTATATCTACAATAAAATTTGTTTTTATCATTATCACAATTTGAAAATACTAAGTCACAATAAATCTTAAATATATTTGAATAATAAATTATTAAATGAAATAATCTATTAGCATTAGTTATTAACTACAAATATAAATATTTATTAGACTTAAATTCGTACATTAACAAGTTAAAATTAGAAACTTAATTTTTCTTTCAATTTCTTTTCTATCTATATTCTATTTTTTTCTTTCGATTTAATAGGCAAATACAATTCATCAGTTGCAAGAATTGATAAATAGATATTTTTGTTAAGACAAACTTTAAAAATGCTTGTTTTCATCCTTTATTTTGCAACTAATAATTTGCCAAATATTTATATTCTTTATTATGAAATTTGTAACTTTATCAATAAATATCTAATTAAATAGAATCATATTGCAATTATTCCAGAAGAAAGCAAATTTAATATAATAAGCACTTTTTAGATTTATTATTTTTTTTAATCTTTATAATAATATACTATTATTAAGCTCTAATCGCTGATAATGAGAGCAGTTAGTCATTTCTATAGTTTTATCGATATAATTCATAAAATCAAGATATTAATAATTCAAAGAAAGCTATAGAAACCTTCATATAGATTCAATTTGTTGATATACATTAAAATATAAAATACTTTTTAACACTAATTAATAATTGTATAAATTATTTAAACACTCTCCCTTCTTAATAGACCTACCTATTTTCTCTTCAATCTAGCAAAAATAAATATAGGAAAATTCATAAATGCCTATCATCTTCAATGATTGGATGGATAAGTATGACATACTATGGCAGATAATCACAAGTTTCAAAGTTATTTACAATTTTCTTATACCATCTCTGCTTCCTCGCTTGTCAACTATTTCAATTTTACAATAATAATGATTCTAAAAAATTCCTTCAAAATATTAGCTTTAGTCTTTCAGATTTTTTGCAGTGTCTACAGGTGACTCCTGAGTTGAAATTTATAGAGAGATTGCACTGAATATATAAAGAAAGAATAATGCTCTGATTACTATAGGAATCTTTGCTTTCTGATTTGAACAGTATGACGAAAGATGATAATCTTGTTCACAAAGAAGATGATTGAAGAATTATGAGTGACTTTAAAACTTATGAATCATCCATTTCTTAGACGCCCAACTAATAGAACTAGATTTGAAACCTAATTACTGATACTTCAGAGCAAAAATGATTGCTAAATATATGCCTAACTCTCTAATAGTCTTAATTCATTTATGATATATTTTACGAAAAATAGATGATTATAAGAATTTGATTTAGTTTAAATCTATTAGTTATTAGTTGTATAGAAAATGTCAAAAAGTTCAACAGCCTTTTTTATTCATGCATTATCCTTCATAGATGTCACCATTATTCCAATAATATGTGCCTTTTCCTTTTCTTTCTGTAGCTTGTCGAAGACTTAGTCTAGGTTAATCACCATTCTTACCAGGAACGACCACTAAAAAAAATAAAATTTAGATATGTTTTTTGTAACTTACATTTTATGTGAGTGTCATGGCATCTTATGATCAGACATTTTTATTATATCTAATTTTCTTAATCAAATTCTTATAATCATCTATTTTTCGTAATATATATCATAATTACTAACCAAAAACTTTTGGTACTCCAATTTAATGTCACTGTAAACAATATTTTGAAGCAAATTGGAAACACCTTCCTCATATCCACAATGATGTAAGAGATCTTAAAAACGGCCTTGCTAACATAGCGGTAAAGATATATCTAGTGGCTTCTAAAATAAACTAGACATAACTACTGAAATAGAGACCAAGTTAAAAGACACTAGAATCAGTTTAAAAAGATCACAAAAAGTCATAAGACAAAAGATATAGAATTTAACTTAAAGGGGCTTGAATCATATATATTAACATATATTTAAGATCTGGAGTCCCCAGAGATCTCATTGTGATCATATTATTATTATTAATATTAATAATTGTATAATAAAATAAAATCTATCTATGATAAATGTTAAATAAAATAAATTAAATATACCTAAATGAAAGCAACTAGAATTGATGTTTTTACTTTGGCAATTTACTAACTTTGATTTTTTTATTCAAATAAATAAGAAAAACTTATTGAGATAAAATTTTTTATTTATTTGATCTCCCCTCATTAGCAAATTATTCCATAAAATAATTATAATTCTTTAATTAATATTGTAATTAATCAAATTAAAAATAAATACTATGACATACATAATTTATATATTAAAATTCTGTTGTAAATTTAATAATACTGTTTAATTAAAATTAAATAATCATTAAATAAATTAATACTATCCCTATATCTATATTAATGTTTTTATATAAATTAAAAAGAATAATTAATTGGCTTTTGCATTTTTAATTCTACCAATTAGATATAATAAAAATACAGTAAAATGTTTTAAAATATTAATACTAATTAATTGTTGTTCATATAAAAAAAATTAAATTTTCAATGCTATATTTATTTATATAATCAAACAATTTTTTAAAAAAAATTATTAATATGACTATATAATAAATAAATAAACTTAATTAAAGAATATTTAAATTTTTTTAAAAAATATGCATCTTTATTATTAAAATATGGTTTGGATTATTAAAAAAATAATTATTACTAAATTTCAAATGAAATTTCTCTCAAAGCCTTGAGATTTTATCTCCTAAGACTAAATTTTTTATAAAAACCAATTAACTATCAAACTGAGATTGTATTTACTTTAATAAACAAATTTTTATATTTATTAAATAATTATATAAATTAAGATTTTTTTAATATAGATTATGTTAGTTGAATGATCAATTAATAAAATCAATTAATGAGATTTACATGAATTCTATTAAAAATAACTAAATATTTATTTAATTTTTCTATTATTTTCATGAATATTTTTATATTTTTGATTAATAAAATTTTATGAATTTAGTTATTTAATTAAATAATAAAGATTATTAATAATTATATTAACCATTTATTAATTTAACTTGAACATATATCTTTAAATTAAAATAAATATTATGATGACAATTAATTTTAGGCATATAATAACTTCCAATTATTTATATAAATATAATACATTTATTTAAAATAATTCAGCTTTTATATCATTTACGAAGCAGAGGAGGAGTATTTAAAAAATGTAAAAACCTTAGATAATGTATATAAAATCCTAATAACCTCTCTTTGATATATAAAAATGTTCTTTTAATATCATATTAAGAGATCCAATATTAATATGTGAATTAGTTAAGTTAATGAATCCTATCATAATAAATTAAAAGATGTTAAAACTTATACTCCATCATTTTCTTAACACGGTATGCTGCAACAAATGTTAGAAAAAATATTTACTACTATTTTAGAATAAAAATCTTTTTAAATAAGTTTATTATTAGATAAATTTGCCGCAGTCCAAAAGATAATATTTATAAAAACGAGTTCATGGTACCTAATTACATTGCTATACGTTTTCTTTTAATATTAGAAAATAGAGAATTTATGCTGTTAAATTTTAAATAAGTTAATTCTAAAGTTATTTAAAACTTTATTTTATCGTAAATAGTATAGATGGGTATAACATCATTTCAATCTACCATATTTTTATATTTCATTTTATTATATATATATATCATGTCCAGAATCATTTTCTAGAAAAATAGTGCAATTTAATTATAATTTTTTAATCAGAATAAATTAATATATTTATATATATATATATAAAAAACATAGCATAATTATTATTTGATTTTAATATTTATTGAACTAAAAATAGTAAAGTGTTTAAATTAATAAAAAATGGTTATAAATAAAAATTTTCTTGTTCCTTTTTAATACTTGTCAATACTTTATAAGGCGATAATTCTCTCTTGATTTTTAGAATTATTAGCTATATTTAAAATAAATAAATTAGAAAAAAATATAAGATAATTATTTATATGTTTTATTAAATTCAATTTAATTAAATAATAAATTAACTTTATTCTTATAATGAAACAAAATATTATTTGTTAAAAACAATGAAACATAAGAAGGATATATTATAAAATTGGGATAAGCAAATTATGAAAATTATAATACTATGATAATTGAGGTTTAAAACTTTTCTAATATAGTAAACTTATTTTGAAATCAATTTATAAATCTTAAAGTATTTTATATTATTCAACTTGTTTTGTTTGGCTATGACAATATTTTATATAAATGATACCAATTTTTAATATATTAATTAATATTATTTTATTTTTTAGTAATAAAATATAATGTTAATTCTGTTTGTCAAATATTGTATTGAATAGATAAATAAACAAGCAATAACGATTTTTAATTAAAATATCTCATGAAAATTAAAATAAATTGTATCATCATCTAATATACATTTAAAGAATTTTTAAATATTAATTAATTTAAATATAATAAGAAATAAAAAAATACAATTTTAATGACTTCTTTAGGAAGGAAAAATATGGTAAAATATTAGCAATTATTTTGTATAATATGATAAAAGAATCAGAGTTAATAAAAATTACATATTGATTAAGTGTTTGTTGGCTATTGGAATATCTTTCAAAATATATACAAATAAACAATGTAATAATGTAGCAAACAAAATATGTAAACAGTGAGATATAAAAAAATATTATATCATTTCATGGCTCAAAGTGTAAGCTACACTGACTTTTACTGCATATAATAATCATTTTTAGATTAATATAAATTTTCTTCCTTCAAATAAATGTTTTGGCTTTATTTTAATTATAACTTTAAATTTAATATTGATATATTAATAGCTAAGAAATAATATATATGATTATGATTTTAAATAATAAATTATTGCATATTTATTATAATCTCTTATTATGACATCAATGGATATCTTAATTTTTAAATAAAATTAAGGGATGTTTAATTAACTCATTTTTATACTATTATTTGTAAAAACTAATTTATAAATAATAATAACAATAATAAAAAGTAAAATATAAACTCATAAGATTAATTTTTATTTAAAAAAATGATCTTCAGATGTTTGTATCAACAAGGAAAATCTTTTTTTTAATAATTTTTAAGGATTGTTGTCAACTCAAATAAATTATTTTGTACTTTTGTAAAAAATAAATATTTATATAAAAGTATTATTATTATTATTATTATTATTATTATTATAACAGATGGGATAATAAATAGCTGTCTATAAATTAGATCCCATGCTATATAAAAACAAAAATACTTTAATTAATGAAAAATGCTTAGTTCATTTCATGGTAAGGAATATTTATAATTTTCAAATTTATGGTGAGAAAGTAACCTTATAAGAAAATGAAGTGCCAAAGTTGGAAATGCTGTTTCAGAATTCAAAATGGCTTATCATAATATTCTGAAAGGGCAAATTCAATTTTGACAACATGATTAAAAATGGTAGTCTTAAAATCAATTCTGTTTATATATTAAACAATAGCGCTTGGAAACCATAACGATTTGACTTTTCGTTAATGACCGGGACTTTTGTTATTTTATAAAGAAGCCTAGATTTAAATTCATTAATGTTGCTTAAAAAGCAATTGCTTAAGAAATTTGTGCTTTAATTTAGTTTGTTATAGTAGAACGAAGCTTATAAGTGTAGAAAGCTATTGCATAAGAAATTTGTTCTTTTATAAAAAAGATTATAAGAATATAGTAATCTTAATTAAGTACTTTGAATATGTTCAAGTTCAATTCATGAAATCCTGATTTGAAAATCTTTAAACACTATGTTTAACATACTTCCTAATCTATACCTACAACAAAACTTCAAATGCCCATAACTTTGCGCTTTTTGAAGATATGATAAAACGCATTTCATATTCGTGCTGAGCGAGGTTTAAATAACTAGAATCGATATTTTCAGGTGCTCTTAGGAAAAATAAATTAGAAGCTGCATTTTGGCGGGGAAGGGTACGGCCCTGGAAAGATTTTGAATAAGTCATAACATTGACACATTGACCCCACTTTAACTTTAGAAAATGACTTAATAATTAGTGTTCCGGTGTTTCACTCTTGTTCAGGAGCCCAAATTTAGTGGACTTGCTTGATTCCAGGTCATACCATGAACTTCAGAGTCTCTTTCCAAAAACCCTTTAATCCTTAAAATCAGCCTCCTTAAGTTACGATCATGTCATCCTATTTATAATTAAAATGGCTGTATCTCCGAGAGTTCTTAAGATAAATCGATTCTGATTCGATATTCGTTCTCAGCGAGGTCTAAATATCCAGATAAATATAATGCAGGGGCTATTCTTACTTCTAACAAGCAATCATTAATGGGATTGTTGTCAACTCAAATAAATTATTTTGTACTTTTGTAAAAAATAAATATTTATATAAAAGTATTATTATTATTATTATTATTATTATTATTATAACAGATGGGATAATAAATAGCTGTCTATAAATTAGATCCCATGCTATATAAAAACAAAAATACTTTAATTAATGAAAAATGCTTAGTTCATTTCATGGTAAGGAATATTTATAATTTTCAAATTTATGGTGAGAAAGTAACCTTATAAGAAAATGAAGTGCCAAAGTTGGAAATGCTGTTTCAGAATTCAAAATGGCTTATCATAATATTCTGAAAGGGCAAATTCAATTTTGACAACATGATTAAAAATGGTAGTCTTAAAATCAATTCTGTTTATATATTAAACAATAGCGCTTGGAAACCATAACGATTTGACTTTTCGTTAATGACCGGGACTTTTGTTATTTTATAAAGAAGCCTAGATTTAAATTCATTAATGTTGCTTAAAAGGCAATTGCTTAAGAAATTTGTGCTTTAATTTAGTTTGTTATAGTAGAACGAAGCTTATAAGTGTAGAAAGCTATTGCATAAGAAATTTGTGCTTTTATAAAAAGATTATAAGAATATAGTAACATTAATTAAGTACTTTGAATATGTTCAAGTTCAATTCATGAAATTCTGATTTGAAAATCTTTAAACCCTATGTTTAACATACTTCCTAATCTATACCTACAACAAAACTTCAAATGCCCATAACTTTGCGCTTTTTGAAGATATGATAAAACGCATTTCATATTCGTGCTGAGCGAGGTTTAAATAACTAGAATCGATATTTTCAGGTGCTCTTAGGAAAAATAAATTAGATGCTGCATTTTGGCGGGGAAGGGTACGGCCCTGGAAAGATTTTGAATAAGTCATAACATTGACATATTGACCCCACTTTAACTTTAGAAAATGACTTAATAATTAGTGTTCCGGTCTTTCACTCTTGTTCAGGAGCCCAAATTTAGTGGACTTGCTTGATTCCAGGTCATACCATGAACTTCAGTGTCTCTTTCCAAAAACCCTTTAATCCTTAAAATCAGCCTCCTTAAGTTACGATCATGTCATCCTATTTATAATTAAAATGGCTGTATCTCCGAGAGTTCTTAAGTTAAATCGATTCTGATTCGATATTCGTTCTCAGCGAGGTCTAAATATCCAGATAAATATAATGCGGGGGCTATTTTACTTCTAACAAGCAATCATTAATGGGATTGTTGTCAACTCAAATAAATTATTTTGTACTTTTGTAAAAAATAAATATTTATATATAATTATTATTATTATTATTATTATTATTATTATAACAGATGGGATAATAAATAGCTGTCTATAAATTAGATCCCATGCTATATAAAAACAAAAATACTTTAATTAATGAAAAATGCTTAGTTCATTTCATGGTAAGGAATATTTATAATTTTCAAATTTATGGTGAGAAAGTAACCTTATAAGAAAATGAAGTGCCAAAGTTGGAAATGCTCTTTCAGAATTCAAAATGGCTTATCATAATATTCTGAAAGGGCAAATTCAATTCTGACAACATGATTATGGTAGTCTTAAAATCAAATCTGTTTATATATTAAACAATAACGCTTGGAAACCATAACGATTTGACTTTTCGTTAATGAACGGGACTTTTGTTATTTTATAAAGAAGCCTAGATTTAAATTCATTAATGTTGCTTAAAAAGCAATTGCTTAAGAAATTGTGCTTTAATTAGGTTGTTATAGTAGAACGAAGCTTATAAGTGTAGAAAGATATTGCATAAGAAATTTGTGCTTTTATAAAGATTATAAGAATATAGTAACATTAATTAAGTACTTTGAATATGTTCAAGTTCAATTAATCCTGATTTGAAAATCTTTAAACACTATGTTTAACATACTTCCTAATCTATACCTACAACAAAACTTCAAATGCCCATAACTTTGCGCTTTTTGAAGATATGATAAAACGAATTTCATATTCTGCTGAGCGAGGTTTAAATAACTAGAATCGATATTTTCAGGTGCTCTTAGGAAAAATAAATTAGAAGCTGCATTTTGGCGGGGAAGGGTACGGCCCTGGAAAGATTTTGAATAAGTCATAACATTGACACATTGACCCCACTTTAACTTTAGAAAATGACTTAATAATTAGTGTTCCGGTCTTTCACTCTTGTTCAGGAGCCAAATTTAGTGGACTTGCTTGATTCCAGGTCATACCATGAACTTCAGAGTCTCTTTCCAAAAACCCTTTAATCCTTAAAATCAGCCTCCTTAAGTTACGATCATGTCATCCTATTTATAATTAAAATGGCTGTATCTCCGAGAGTTCTTAAGATAAATCTATTCTGATTCGATATTCATGCTCAGCGAGGTCTAAATATCCAGATAACTATAATGCAGTGGCTATTCTTACTTCTAACAAGCAATCAATAATGGGATTGTTGTCAACTCAAATAAATTATTTTGTACTTTTGTAAAAAATAAATATTTATATAAAAGTATTATTATATTATTATTATTATTATTATAACAGATGGGATAATAAATAGCTGTCTATAAATTAGATCCCATGCTATATAAAAACAAAAATACTTTAATTAATGAAAAATGCTTAGTTCATTTCATGGTAAGGAATATTTATAATTTTCAAATTTATGGTGAGAAAGTAACCTTATAAGAAAATGAAGTGCCAAAGTTGGAAATGCTGTTTCAGAATTCAAAATGGCTTATCATAATATTCTGAAAGGGCAAATTCAATTTTGACAACATGATTAAAAATGGTAGTCTTAAAATCAATTCTGTTTATATATTAAACAATAGCGCTTGGAAACCATAACGATTTGACTTTTCGTTAATGACCGGGACTTTTGTTATTTTATAAAGAAGCCTAGATTTAAATTCATTAATGTTGCTTAAAAAGCAATTGCTTAAGAAATTTCTGCTTTAATTAAGTTTAGGATAGTAGAACGAAGCTTATAAGTTTACTCTAAATTTTGAGAATTTTAAGAAATAGAAATTAAAATCAATATCTGAAATTAACTATATTATCGTGAAAACCAAAGATCATTGAGCACCTTGATATTAGGACATTGGTTTATCAAATGCTGCCTCTCCCTGTTTCTCTCGCCTACTAATACATTGAAAACTCAAAGTCTTGAAATATCTACTCTCTTGGCCTTTCATATCCTCATGCCATGCTAACAATCGATTGCAATCAAGTAGCTGTACCCTCGTTCCGGGAAGAAGTGGAGAAACTTTGAACAACCATCATATTGGTGTTTTGATTTCACATCTATCAATCACACGAGTCGTACTTGATCCACCTAAGTTTTCACAACTTGGCATTTAGGATCTGAATCAATTGAAAATGCTAACTCTGTTGATTGAATCAAGCGGCAGCCCGAAAGATAAAGTATCAACTTGTAAGAGGTGCTCTTTCATGAGGCAAGGCATACTTCTCCTCTTTGCTTTACATCCCAAGAGTGTTCCAGCTAAATTTTTTCAAGGTAACTATGATCCTTTCCACCGTCCAGATTGGTGCTAAAATAAGCCTGACAATGATGGCATAAGCAACTCTTTGTATTGATGATCATGGGCTTAATGAGGAATCTGAGGAATCAGCAGAAGCAGCGAAAGCAGAGGAATCAGAGGAATCAGCGGAAGAAGCGAAAGAAGAGGAAGCGGAGGAATCTCCCGATGCTAGGCTTAAATGAAATGAGGGAAGTAGTCTAAGTAACCTTGATGAGGAAGCGGAGGAAGATGCAGAATCAGCAGAAGCGGAGGAATCTGAAGAATCGAGGAATCAGCGGAAGCAGAGGAAGCAGAGGAAGTAGCGGAAGCGGAGGAATCCTAGAGATAATGATTCACAAAAAATCAGTAATCTCTTCCTCATTTCTAGGATTGGAATGCACATAGTCTCTCAATGAAAGGTTTCTTGAGCAAGCAGGGATGTTGGGGTTAGAAGCTGGATGATGAAAATTCTCATTGTGAATGCAACCTATTTACAAAACAGGGGAAAACTATGCTATAATTTACGAGGTTGGCAGCTCTCGATAATATCATTGCACATTAAAAGAGCGCTTACAAACACTTAATATCGATGACTCTCAAGATTTAAATTCAAAAAATAAACTCCTAAAATTACAAATCAGCAACGATAGCCATAGGATGAATCAACCAGGAACTTTGACGAGAGTACAGGACTTGATATTATTTCTTAGATTCAAATGTCTGAATCCAGCCTAAGATTAGTCAGTCTACCTCAGCTACTAATCGATAAGTGAACTAACCAGCATTCCTTGCTCATTGGTTAAACGTATATGCACATCCACAAATTAAACAGCAAATGATAATAATGGAATGCGGAAGGTAGCCAAGCTATCTGAGGAGAACGTTGAATTTCTCACGAACTAGACTACTCTGCAGCTCCAGGCCGGAATGACTTTAGGGGAGAGATGTGTGATGTTCCACAGAAAGTTCCCAGAGCTTAGAATCTCTCCCACCAAACTTTCTCGAATTTATAGGGACAGAGGAATTAAGAGAAAGTCCATTTGCGTAAGCAAATACATGAGCCCAACTTAGAACTTAAAACGCAAGAGCTATTTTAAGAGATGAGAAGCAAACTAACTAATTCTTTACAAGAAGGAAGGAAAGTAGTATTTATAGATGAGGTGATGTTTACTTACTCTACTAATCTAAACAAGAGTACAGTAATAGTCGCGTAAACATCATCGTGAAAGATAAGCTATAGTTCACAAAGAGTATTGCTGTTGTTGCTGCAGTATCTCCTGATTAAGGTTTGGAACTATACTATTGCTATGATAGGTCTGTTGACTCTGAGAAGTTTTATGATTTCATAATAGGATTGTAGAAGCAAATTCAACAAGATAGCTTGCTGTGGTCCTAGACAATCTAAGAGTGCATCACAGCAAAAAGATTAAAGCATTGACCGAGGAGCTAGGCATCACTCTTATTTTTACTCAACCTTACTCCCCATAATAAAATCCTATCGAGAATTATTTCTCTGTGCTCAAGAACTAGTTCAAGAGAATCAAGATGAAGATAGTTGGGCAAGATTAGAAATTTGATGCAAATAAGGTTTGGAAGCAAGCATTCAGCAGAATAGATAACAGTATTATAAGAGATATATGCAAGGAAAAAATGGATAAGTTTGATTTGTGACTTTAATTTAAATTATGCCTTAAAAACTCATATGTTAAATCTAATTGCATTGTTGCTCATCATGGCCAGTATCGGATTGGGATTCAAACATTGTGGTGTTCGTTTCCATGAGCCGAGCTCCATCAGTAGGCCTGATGCCTTTGCTAGCTGAGGCATGCTCTATTCCCCTGAATCTTTTAAGCGATAAAACTTTTGGAGGCGATTGCTTGGGTTTTCTGGCCTTCATAAGTTTAGTTGAAGCTTTTAAAAGCTGCATGGTCCTCCCCGATTTTTCTAAAATTTATTACGATT
>ARYC01021011.1:0-29774 GCA_000711775.1 Oxytricha trifallax
TTTAAACAAGATGGAGTCAATGAATGATGCAATAAAAAGAGTGCAAGCACAAGAATTGATTCAAAGATTTAGAAGCAAGGAGGATTTGCATCATTACCTGGTGCAGCAAGGTAATGAACTCATAATAACTAATCTTGATTATGTAGTTGGTTTGTTCCTCCCAACGATGGAAGGTACTAAAATTTCATTTTTAAGAGCCATATTCTGCGAAGAGAAGAAAGCATTAAAAACTTAAGATGTAAAGTTTGCAGAGATTCCAAACTATCCTGAAATCTCCGTGACTAATTTATATGATGATGCAATGAATGACCCAGAGGTTTCGCTGTACCTGCCTACTAAGAAGCAGTTGTCAAATAAACTACCTGAAAGAAACTATTTCTTTGGCATTCTTGCAACTATCAAAGGTGATTACTTGAAAGAAATAATTAAAGAATCTCATAAGAAAAGGTACAGCATCTCTTCAGAAGATAAGGACAAACAAGGGGATCAAGATAAGTGAGAGCTGGCTATCAGAGCTGCAGAAGCACCCTTATATTTCAAGTAAGATTTGTAGCTTAACTCTTTAGAAAAATCTGGAACAGGCATCTTCTTGATGAAGGAATAGAGCAAGCTTCACAGAGACCGAAAGTCGCAGACGAAGTATGAAGTTAGCAAGAGACTTTATTCAAATATTTAGCCGCCAGAGTCAATGAACATAGATGCTGGAGCTGGCAGCAAGAGAAGAAACCTTTGAGGAGGGAAGCAAGAAGTAGGAAGAAAAGAAAGAGAAGCCAGCTCCCTCTAAAGAATTTTAAATGTGACTTATATATTCATTATCTTAAATACAAAACTTATTTATATACATTCACTCTCCCTTCTTTAGCACACTTTTAAGCCAACTAATTATCTACTCACTTCGCTGAGCTTTTAATAAAATCGACTGTATCAATAGGTAGGTCATGCATCAGGTGGTATAGCAGCAGTTTCTTATAATGACCTTTTAGTATACCCAGTAGAATTCAATTCCATTAAACTATGGACTGTAAGGTACGTTGAACACTGGCGTTATTCTAAGTTGTTCATAACTCTTCCTTGTATATTTTGTTTTATGAACTGAAAGATTATCAACGAATAATATAATCTCTTATCCAGGGTACTTCTCTCTCAGCTGCTCTAAGAACTTAATATACTGCTCTGTCTTAATAGAGCGAGGATGAATAACATAAGTTTCTAAACCAGCATCCTCGCTAATACCTCCAAGAATTGCCATTGTTTATACCTTGACTTCCCAGTCATATACTTCTATATTACTATGCCTCTTATACCAAGACTTCTAGATAAAATTGATGAAGGTAAACAAAGCCTCGTCAGCATGAATAAACTTAAAATTATTCTATTAGGCTCTCTGCATTTAATTATAAATATAATTTAAGTTGTTGTTGTAAAATGGCAAAGTGAAATCAATTACTCTCTTGATACGATTGACACCTTTATAAGAGATACCGTTTCCTTTATAAATGTTTGCAACAGACTATGCAGAGATCTTCAACTCAGGGAACTGGCGATGAAACATAATAGCTCGTTAGTCGAGAGAGAAGTGAGCCCAATACTTCAAAGTTTTTTCATGAATAAGATAGTCAATATGCTTCTAAAGAAACTTTGACTTCCTCTTAGGCTAAGAATTCAGCTATTATTGCTTTAATTACACAGCTTTCAAGCAGTGAGAGCGAACAGTTGATGGACTACGCTTTAAGAGCATTGCAATAGACTTATAGTTCAGTACTGGTTTGACTTATTCACTATACATATCACATACATAACGCATTTTAAACACTAAATCTATATACTCTTCTTCATAAATAGACCCCAAAAGCTTGCTATTTTTGTCTCGCATTTAATTAATAACCCCAACCCCTAACAAATTCCCTACAAATCAAAGCACTTATAAACCTCATTAAGGGGTTTTGGGGTTTTGATTGGCCTAGATAAAATTAAATTTATATAAAAATTTATAATAAATGATTTTTAACTTTACTTATAATTTAAATTTAAACACGATTAATTTTAATTATTATTTAATATACCTTTTGACTGCTAGTTATGAAGATGCTTAGGATTTAACTGAATCATATGCAAGTGAATATCTAACTTTTTCCATTCTTACAGTCATGGTCTGTGCCTAAAATGCTTACACTATCATAATTTAAATTTTTCTAAAATAATTAGAATAAAAATAATAATAAATAGAATTAATTATGATTAAATTAATTAATTTTACTCAATTTGATATGCATTAATATTTAATATTTATAAATGCATGGATTAAATTAAAATTTATTCATCATTTGAAATAAAATTTCAACTTTATTTCCCAATGCTCTAAAGGGTCTTATAAAGAATGAATATGGAAGCCGAAAATCTGCCATACTTTACAGTTTTATTTTTGGTTTAATCTAAGCAATAATTGGCATTATTATTACTTTGCAATATAACTCCCTTGATATGAGTTTCCTCCTTAAAGATGACTCCGTTCTAGAAGATTATTAACTTTCCTAAAATTAATTTAAATAATTTAAAAATTTAAGAAGTAAATTAGATTAATTTCAGCCACTAACTTGAATATATATTCACTTAATATATATTCCAAATTTTAAATACTATTAATTACCCTGGAACAATGTAGATTATACTCTAGATTTGTTTCACTTATTAAATATGTTAAAAGCAAATCACATAAAAATTAAATATTATAAATCTTTTCCTAGAAGACTAGTAAACTTTTCTCTACAGGAGCAGAAACTTTATTTTTGGTTCTTCATTTCATAGATAAAATTGCTGATGAACTGACATCACTTCTTCCAATTTCATGAAATTTTAATGATAAATAAATAAAAAAATTTTATATAAAATAAATTTCTCTCAGTTACCAAAATTAATAAAATATTTGAGCAATAGATTAAAATCTGATGAATTAATTTATTTATTTTATTCTGAAAACTCTAAAACTTATAATTTATAATTAATTTATTATAAATAAAAGTAATACTCAAATTTCAGTTTCTAAAAAAAAATATAATTTATTATTATCACTTATATGATTTTAAATTTATGTGGGAAAAATTATATTTAATGCAACTTAAACCCATTGGTTATTAGAACCTAGATCTATTATTTACAGTCTATGAATTAAAAATCCCCCAAAACCCCAACTGTAGTCTGATTGACAATGAATGTACCAATATTTACTGTTTAAATTGCACTATAAATGTTATAAATAAAGTGAAGAAGTCAAACCAGTACTGAAATATTAATCTATTACACTGATTTTAAAGAGTTGTCCATCAAATGCTCACTCGTAATGTTTGTCAGCTGTGAAATTAAAGCTTAATTGATTGTCTAAGAGTCAGTTAAATTTATTAGAGCTGCATATTAACTTTTCTAATCAATGAAAAAAATTTAATATTGCACTAAATTCTCTCTCAACCAAATAGCTACTTTCATCACCTCCAGTTCCCTTAGTAGAATATTTCTGCATAATATGTAGAAAACATTTATAACGAAATAGTTTCTCTTATAAAAGGCTTGAATCGTATTTAAAGAGTGATTGATTTAATTATACCAATTCATAGCAATGTTTTATATTATATTAATGACTTATTGAATATAGCATAATCGAAAAAATTTTAAGTTTATACATTCTTTTACGAGGCTGTAATGATCTTAAACACATTAATCTAGAAGTTTTGGTATAAAAATAGTAATATAGAGGTATATGACAAGAAAGTCAAGGTAATAAAAATGAAAATTCTTGGAGGTATTTGCAAGGATGATTATTTAGAAACTTATGTTATTCATCCTCGCTCAATTAAGACAGAGCAGTAAATTAAGTTCTTAGAGCAGCTGAGAGAAGTTCCCTGAATAAGAGATTATACTATTCGTTGATATCTTTCTGTTTATAAGACAAAAGAAACAAGAAAGAGTTATGAACTACTAAGAATAACACCAGTGTTCAATGTATCTTACAGCATATAGTTTAATGAGTTTTTTCTTGGGGTGAAACAATAGCTCGCTAGTCAAGTTTAAAGTGTGCCAATTCTTTAACAGTTTTGAATCGAGGAAATAGTCAATATGAGCCTAAGAGAACTTTTATTTCCTTGCAGAATGTTTTTAAGTGTTAAAAAGAAAGGTAGCAATCAGTAATACCTTTCAGTTGAGGCGCTCTTGGTGTAGGAGTTTTGCTATAGCTGTATAATTCAGACTGATTTAACTAAGTATATATTAATACTCATTCCATTTCTAAGCTTAAGAAGTAACTCTAAATATTTCTTATTATAATTAGACCTTAATCTCACTTTTTTCATATCTCATTTTACAGTTTGGGAAAGTTTCTTTACTAACCCCAATAAGACCCTATTTATAATCTACAAATCAAATAACAAAAATATTCAATTAAAGTGTTTTCGTAAAATTGAAGTTTATGATTAAATTATTAAGTTAAATCAAACTATTCATAATGAAATAAAAGAAGATAATGGGCTCGTGACTTATGTCATACACTTTCTTTATATAAAGACTGAATAATAAAAAAGGTTTTACATTAACTCAGAGGCAATTACGACTATGAGATTATCCTGTTTGCAGATAACTTATCAGTTCATAAATTTAAAGACTCAGGAAAGAGATTTGAAAGAAGAAACATAACACCTGCATTTAATGTTCCCTACAATAATTGATTTGAGTTATGTTGGGGGTTATTGAAAGCTCATCATTAAAAGTTGCTGATCAATAACTTGAAGTCCGAATTTAAAATATATAATATATATTTTATTATATTTATTTTACTCATTATATATTCTGTCAATGTCTAATAAATTCTATGATTCAATTTAGAACGAATTTTAGGAGTGGAAAATTTAAGTCAAAATCAAATTATAATTGCCGTAAATTATTTAAACATTTCTTTAGCGAATTAATTTTTTCTGACAAAAATTAATCAGGTGTGTAAACTATATATAATATCAGCCAATTAATATTTATCTTATATTTGACGGTTCATAACCACCTATTTTCACATTAAAATTTCCAATAAATCTAGTTTTATTTAGTTTAACCACTAATTTATTGTTATATATAAAAGAAGAGTAAAGAATAAATAGGTGTTTAGATTATTATAAAAAAGCGTTTTCATCCTTTTTAAAATATCTGATGACGGTTTTAATATTCATTCCATAATTTTATCCTCTAAAATAATTTTACTTTAAGTGAGATTTAAACATGTAGGAATGGAAAGTGTGAAAAATTTAACATTGCTTGCTTCGCTTTTTTTGCAATAATGGCATGGATTGTTAATCTGACTCTGGCAATCTGTCAGGCTCTATCTGCTGACTATTTAATAAGGAACTTTGGAATATCAAACTTGAACTCCCCTATCTTCCTATTTGTATTCTCGTTGATATTGTAGGAATACATTCGATTTTGAAGAAACTATTTTAAATTAATAACTAATTAATTAATGGCGGTTAAATTTGGCCAATTTAAATGATCTGGGCTTATTCTATAGAGAATTAATAATTGGCAGAACCTTTTTATTGGGGTGCTATTTTATCCCATCTCTTGACCGAAATAACTCGACTTAATTAAATGCATCTAAATTTGATAAATTTATCCTTCAATTAAAAAGTCGCGTTTTCTCACTATTGGGTGCAATAAAATAGTACTACCAAGAGTAAAGTCCAGCTTATTTTTTAATTTTCTATCAAATGAGCCCAAGATCGTTTAAATTGGCCAACTTTAACTGCCCAGTATTTTTACTTATTTAATAATTTATTTTAAATAATTCCCCAAAAGTTCAAATATATTTCTTTACAATATTTCGAATGCATTGAAAAACTTCCTTGATTTTCTTATGTTATGTTTTCAATCTTCATTTTCAGTCTGTTTACCTTGTGGTTTACCTAAATTTGTGTGCTTTCTCTGCTACCAGCTTTGGACAAAGAGGATTGAAGTTTAAGTTGAAGACTAAGGAGTAATGAGCAATTTTATAAGCTTATAATTATTTATTTAATTATATTGCTAAAAAATTCTTGATAAAATTTATATAATATGAGTCATAACATGTTTAAATGAGAAAATTTTACGTTAAGTTAATCAACCGTTTCAGATTACTAAAGAAGAAAAATGCTTAAAATACTCAATTTAAAATTTTTAGAAAATGGCTAATGTCATTTAATTGATAATTCAAATATAATTAAAAACAAAAACTCTGTATTAAGCCTATTGATAATTCATTTTAATTGTCTAATTGTCCTTATTTATTATTCTTGAAATTATTTAATGTTCTCTTCAATGGCAATGTTAAGGAGACTTTCAAGATGCTTGATTGCAGCACTAATGTTCCCATTCTTGGAGTGAGTCTCGGCCAACTTTTTATGAGCTTCTCCTAATTTTCATAAGAATAAAACTACATACTATAAATCATCTGTAATTATTGCAACAATAGGTTTGTTTTTTTGTTAATAAAATAATTGAAACATATTTAATTTAATTCACAATTAAATAATATGTTCTAATTATATATTGAGGAAAACAATTGACTTATCCAAGTCTCCAAGTTTCTCATGAATAAGACCTATTCTCTGATAAATCTTAAAATTTTTATGTATAAATGTATCTTCATATTTTGACTTCTCAAGAAGTTTTCCCCTTGAACTAGATTATCACTGAGAGTGAGCAATGAATCTTAATTCTTCTGGAAAGGCAACTTGCCTCTTCGCTTATTCATTCTTTGTTCCTCCTTAAGTTTAATGTTTGGTTCTATTTCACTGGGAGTGGTCTCCGTGGTCACGTAGAAGAAATCGATGTAGGATTGCAAGTATCCCTGGTCTAAAAGCATATGTTGAGATAAATGCACATAAATTGTAGTTTCATAAGGAAATTAAATCAGTTGGTTTTGAAAGAAAGTGAATAAAGTTAGTAGAACTTACGTAACAGTCTGATTCCCTGGGATTCTTCTGTAACTTTCTCTTCTAGTTTAAAGTCATCTTTGTCACCGAACTAAGAAATAATAAAAAAAAAGAAAAATATTTACGTTTTGACCTGATCCGCTCATAGCAGCTGCGATTTACATGTATTTCTTGCCCACTGATTTTTTCTATAAGCAAACACTTTAGCACTCATTTTTAATTTGAAATAAAATTGAAACGATAAATATCATGAATTTCTTAATAATCCCATAACCATTTGAAATAGAAAATTGATTATATTTTACAATATTACTATATTTTTATTTCTATTCTTACACCATATTTATCAAGAGTTTACTTTTTTGTCTTCTCAATAAGATCATCTTTTTCTTCAACTTTGGTCTTCTTTTGCACCTAGCTGACTTGTGAGTGTGGATTCTTAATGGGCTCTAGCTTCATATTTAATTTCACAAAAATTTATTTAATTTATTATTGCTTATTTCTTTTATTCAAAATATAATTATATGATCATAAAAATGTTTAAAGTAAATTAGGATGTTATAAAGCTTTTGATTTTATGATTCTTATTTAAATTAAGTTAAATCAAAAGTGTGTGATTAGAAATATTGAATTGAATCTTTGTAACAAACTTCAAATATATGGTTTGATTGGGTGAATCTCTTCATTATTCTTCTTTTAAGTCTGTTGTCACAATCTTAAACATTCCAAACTGAATTAAAAATAAATCTTTTTCTAAATATTAATAGTATTTTGTGGATGAGAGGACCAATAGTAGAGCCTATGTTTCCAAGGGCTTGAAGAATGCCAAAAGCAGTGCCGAAATATTTCTCTTTTACTATGTAATTTACACTTGGGTACATAGTCAAAGAGATAATGGTAAACCTTTAAAAAACGTAAGATCATTGATAATCCTTAAATCATTATATCTTAAAATGACTAAAATAAATTTTCTTGATTCAATAGAAATTATAATTTAGAAGCCATTCCTATTAAACTCATGGGGAATATACCCTCATAGCATTTATCGTTTTCATCGCATTTAGGTAGCTTTATAAATATCATTTGACAAATATCACGAATAAAATTAGATTGTTTTATATTTGTGAAATACAATTCGACAAGAATTTGGAACATAAGAGATATTAGAAATAATAAAATATTAAAATTGAAAATAACTAAAATATAATACTTTTTAATTTTGCATATTTAATGTCGGGTATTGAAGATTTGATGGAACAATTGCATTTGATTTAGAAATGATTTAATTTTTAATTCAAAATTTCATAAATTTATACTTCTTAATACATTTTGAAAACGAGATTATTAATAATTTATGGTTTATTCATCTTTATTTTTAAAAGAAGCTAAATTTTATTTAATTCTTGGCAGATTTTCTTTAGTTTAAAGAGCAAAGTAGATTTGATACTCATCAAATTTCTTTAGAAAACTAATAATTTATTAATCCAAATTTAAAATAAAACAAAAACACTTGATTAAAAAGATGTTAATCTTAACCATAGAACGCTTGCAACTTTTTTTAATTATTTTTTGAATTCCACCCCCTTAAAGATCAACAAAGATAGCAATTGATATATAAGCAGGACACATTTGAGAAACAAGACTCCAAGAAATCCTCTCCTAAAAGAATTCACTCTAACAGACTAGAACTGGATAATTCTCTCTTCGAAAACATAGAGTCAAATAGCAAAAATGCAACATCAACTAACATAGTCTTAAGCTCTGAAATGTTCAAGTTCACCCCTACATTTAAGGATCAGCAAAAAAATTAAAATTAAAAAGGAATTTCCAATTTAAATCCCTTTTTTGAAAAAGAACCTGATCTGTAAGTAAGTGCAAGCTTAATTATGTAAAAGGGGAACTCTGCAGCAACTAATTTTTACAAGAATCGGGTTAATTAATCAAATAACTCTATCACGTAATATCAAGGGTCTGGCTAGAAAAGTCAGAAAAAGCCTGGATTTTACTCTAACAATAAAAGTGGCTTTGGTCCTTAAGGCTAGAAACCTTTGAATATTTAACAAATGAACAGTAGCAGAGATGCTCAACTTAAAGTGCCCAAGTTGATGTTTGGCAAAGAATAAAAGAACGCTTAAATACATGAATCTCTTTTAGATTAAAATGGAAGGAGATTGTCTAGGAATACATTTTCTGCAATAGCTGGAGTCAAGGATATGCGTATGACAGCCATCAGATTCTTTATTCTATTACTCGCATGTATCGTCATTTTTGCAAAGTAAAAATTAGTTTTATAACGATTCTATTTAGCAACTATGCCATGACTAATCCAGACTCCATATCCTTGCAGATTTAAGAGGAATATGACATTAATCACATGCAATATAATATGATATAAGCTGCTTATTCTTTACCTAATATTATATTCTGTGTTTTTGCAGGAGTTTTCATTGATAAATATGGCATTAGGTAAATTAGTTTATTGATCATTTATCTTACAACTATAGAAAGGCAATAGTAGCTTATACAGTAATCTCAATTTTAGGATTAGGCATCTTTGCTTATTCAGCTTAGACAAAGAACTATTTTTTATCTGTCATAGGTAGAGGAATCTTTGGTCTAGGTTCAGAAGGGCAGAATATTTGGTTTTTCACGATAATCAGTGTTTGGTTTTACTATAGTGAAATATCTTTTGCCTCAGCGCTTCTTGGTTGTTTTGGTAAATTAGGTAGTGTTTTTGCAGACATATTTACTCCAATTTCATATCGCAGCACTGAGTCTATCGTGTGGTCATTTAGAATATCAGCTCTTATAAACCTAGCAGCTTTGATCATAGTCTTGATTTTGAACCATATTGATCGGAAAAACGACAGACGAAGAAAAGACTTGAAGTATTTGAGGAAAACCGCTGAAGCATATAAAGCCAATAACACTAGTAGATCTCATTACTCAATGAACTCTTCAAAATTAAGCAGCTTTACTCCTTAGAATCAAATTGAAGAGAAGATAAAAAAGAGAGTCTACTAAAAACGATAGATTAAATTCAAGAATGTAAAGAAGTTCAGCCCAATCTTCTGGATGATTTGCTTCCTTTCAATTATTGAGAAAATGACAATAACTCCCTTCATTTAAAATGCAGCAGAGCTGTTCTAAGCAAGTTATCACCTAGAAATGCAAGAAACTGGAACTATAATTGCTATACCGTTTATAGTGTTCATTTTCTTGGCACCTTTCCTTGGAATCATGATGGATAAGATAGGTAACAGAGGGTATATTTTGATAATTGGATTTGTCAGCCTTTTCGCTAGTCAAATGATATTTAGAAATATTTAAAGTAAATTCTTTTCATTGGTCCTCTCATTATCGGAGACATTTTAGATTAAGGCGTCTCCTAAAATCCAAATCATCACTCCTAAGTTCGTTTATCCCAATTCAATACTTTACATCTCTACCTGCTTATTTTGAGTCTCATAGGTTGCTTTCTTGCAGTTGTTATGAACTTCTATGATTTAAATGGCAAAAACATAATGAATGCTGTTGTATAAGCTGACGATGATAATTTCTCAACAGATCACGATTCTCTGAGCAGTCAGAGCAGCATAAAATCTTATTATGATCCTAATTTAAGCACTTTGACTGATTAAAACCAGCAACAATTGAGAATGAACGGAAGTAAAAACAAGTTTGGCAAGGAATTCTACAGCTAGGAATTGATTCCTTAGGGTATGCATGTCAAAAACGAGGAAGTTAAGCAAAATAAAAAGAGTAGGTTTGATTATAGAGATGTCGAGAACATCGATTAGATTATTGCTAATAAGCTAAATAAGATTGATCGTATAAGTAATAATTAATGATAATACATTTATTATATATTTTTGTATCATGCACATAAAAATTAGAATTAATGTATATAAATTTATATAAGTGACAGTGAAAGTGATAAGGAATCAGATTCAGATTTTTCTTCAGAGGACACTGTAAACGATGATTTGATGGGAAATTAACAGTAAAATGATGGAAATTAGAGAAAGCTGCCATCTAATAAACAAGTATTCTCTCCTCAGTTTGGAATGTTTAGTAAATCAAATTATATTGATAGTAAATAAAGAATCTGAAATAATTACATTATTTTATTATAAAAAACTTCTTGAGAGATGGGAATATCAAGAACTGCTTCAACCAGTACATCAAAGTAGCCACTTAATTCGAGGAGTTATAAAAATTATCTATAGTAAAATTATAATTTGATATTAAATTAAGTATAAAAACATTAAATAATATATATTATTATTATAAATGACTACGAGACAGCTTCATATTTCCACAAACGGTGCCTAGATGTATCTATTGACGCCAAGTTCATCGAGGGTGAAGCCAAAGCTTACAAGGGTTTGGGTATCTGCGAGGAGAAAGTGCTTAACATCTTCGAAGCTATGAACTACCTCGAGACCGCCCTCGAAAAGATTAACTCATTTCACAATACTATATTTAATACAACTTTTACTATATTATAGATATAAAGAGTATTGATGGGTCATTGACCAAGATTGAGAAGGAAATCTCGAAGGAATTGGTGAGAGTGTATCAAATTATCGCCATTGACTTCCAGGACAGAGAGGAATTCGATAAAAGTTTGGAGTACTTTGAGAAATGTCTGGAGGCATCCAAGAGAGCCAATGACAAAGACAAGGAAGCTGAGTGCTATCAGAGAATAACCAAATTTATATGTTTTTAAAGCTATATATATATAAATAGGAAATTGTGATGAGTAAATTGACTATAGTTTTCCTCAACAGATTCTTGGAGTTGTGTATGCAAAACGACAACAAAGAGAAGGCAGGAGAAGCTACAAATATTTGATGATATTTACAGCTTATAGAATTTCTTCTTATTTTAACTTTGTTTAAAATGTGATAATTATTATGATATCCGAGTTTATATTCCCATCCATTGAAGAGAACAAGAAGCCAGCCCAGGCCGACGCAGCCTTGAAACTCGGTCTCCTAAACTACCAAGAAGGCCTGATAAAGAAATCAGTGGACTATCTGCAGAGACACTTCGAGCTCCTCCGCAAGGAAGAAATCAAAAACTAGAAACTCATAGACGCAGCCAGAGTCAACTTGGGAATTGCACAGGCCAACACGCAGATAGAAAACTACAAACATCTGGTGCTTAATGATGTCAACACACTCCTCACTTGGAAGATCAACAGACAGATGAAGAAGTGAGTGGGACAAGGAAATGGTTATCATTACCACTGATCTAGTTATATATTAACTTAAAACCAATACAATAAAAGAATATTTAAAATTAAACATCAGTCATTATATTAGTAGATGCATTAAACATTTAATATTAATGTTAAATGGATCGATGATTAAAGTAAAACATAAATAAGTGAAATTAAGATTAATCATTGAATCAATTATTAGTGATTATTATATAAACCTAATCACTTCTCTTGCTGCTTGAGGTAGCATTCTTTACTATAGTCTTTACTCATCCCATCTACAGTCAATTGCTCCTACATCTACCTATCATCACCATTCACTAACTTATTAATATTTTCATTAGTAGTTTACTCTTCAGTTTTAACTTCTTGCTTTTTATTTACAATGATATCATCCTCACTATACATTTCTTAAATTTCTTTGGCAAAGAATTCCCTCATGTTGTACCTTTTTAGTTTCATTGTGGGGGTGACTAAACCGTTTTCTTGGTTGAATGAGGTGGAGGTGAGGTGCACTTTGTGAATGCGCTCCAAGCCAGAAAGTTTAAATTCACAGTGTTTTTTGCATAAAAGCCTTAAAATGAAGATTTTCAGGTCTTCATTCTCTAATATATCATGTGTCATTTATATAAATCATGAGTTTATGTTTTTGATCATTAAATATTTGCACATAATAAGAAATTGTAACTTACAATAAATAATGAAGTCATTTCAAGTCCATTGGAGATAACCCAATATTCGATTTGAGTCATATCAGGAACTGCAACAGCAACTAAATAACTGCGAGAAGAATCGCCATACACGTAGATTTAAGATATTATTGGCACTTAGGAATAGATATTTTGCAGTTTCTCTGGTGCTATATATTCTCCCTGAGATTACTCTAAAATTTTTAGTGTTTTTTATTATTAAGTATATCAATTTACAATTATTTTAGGAGACAACTTGAATATGTTATTAGCTCTATCGATTATCTTCAAAGCACCATTTGGCAAAACACTGACTACATCACTGTAAGAATTTATGTAAGAATTTTTGTCTTAATTAATGTAATAATTTATGTAATAATGGTTTTAATAATCACCAGTGTTAAGCCAGCCATCTTCACTGAACATTTCCTTGGTCTTCTCTGGGTTCTTGAAGTAACCCTTAAACAGAGCAGAGCTCTACAACTGTAATTCCCCTCTTGGCGGGTTATCTGTGTGATAGTAATTCATCTCAGGGATGTCTATTTATAAATTATCACTATAATTAGTATTTTAATTCTACATAAGTTTCTAACTCACATAAATTATTACATTTAGTTCAACTAATTAAAAACATCAATTCTGTAAGATTAATTTAAATTATTGTGTAAAATATCTTTAAGTCTGAATTTATTAAGAGGCACAACTCCCCCTACATGCCCTAACAACGGTTACTCTCCATTATTTTAACTTTTCTAAACATCAAACACCTTGGTGATAGTGCCAGCACCACAAGCCTCTGTCTGGCCATACCCCTCTTGAATGTTGAAGCCCATCGCAATTTTGAAAAATTCAAAGATTTTAGGGTCTAGAGATGCACTACCAGTACAGATTTGTTTCAGGTTCCCACCGAATATATCTCTGATTTTCTTGAAGATTAATTTGTCATAGAGTGGGTGAGATAA
Source organism: Oxytricha trifallax (assembly GCA_000711775.1). Taxonomy (NCBI): domain Eukaryota; phylum Ciliophora; class Spirotrichea; order Sporadotrichida; family Oxytrichidae; genus Oxytricha; species Oxytricha trifallax. The sequence continues at coordinate 13,820 of ARYC01021011.1, forward strand.
ATAGATAAATAGTATAAAATGGTAAAATTTATTGTATAATTTTTTGATTTTGAAAGGATTTTATCATTAATAAATTTCATTATAAATGTATTTAATAACTTGAATGAGTTAATATACCATGTTTGTTTAGATTATATAGTTTGGTTTCTACTGCTTTTATAAATAATTTCAAAGCAAATCCTCCTTTCTCATAAATACCTTCGATTACTTTTGTGTATACTCTTATCAATATCCTGTTTTTATTATCATATATTTATATTTAAATTTATAGGAATATTATATATAATATTCTTGGGACCACAGCCAAGAAAGTGGGTTTGAGTGTTTGGATATCAGCAAACAGCTGTGTCATATCTCCACTGAAGAAACCACAGCTCATGCCAGTAATCAGACACCTCACTAGAATCAATTGTTCGTAAGTATGCGCATAGGGTAGGTAGGAGAAGTGGATGTCTGTCTCATTAAGTTAAGAATCCAAGTCATAATGCATGAATTAAATAAAAACTAAAAATGAAAATCTCATAAGATCTAAAAAAATAATTATATATTATAAATATAATATATATATATAGAAAAAATAACAAATTAATGGTAAGGATTAATACTATATACTTAATAATAATCATGTAAGTGTTAATTAGCTACGAATGAGGAGTGTGCTAGCATGGCTGCTTTTGGTTCTCCAGTGGTACCCGATGTATAACAGAACATGTAAAAACTCAAAATATTCATAATTTGATTACAAATTTACTATGAAAATAGTAGTTTTAACATTTGATGCTATATTTTATGATAATATGCATGTAAATAGTGTCTGCAGTCGGTTCTTAAATCCAAATCTTCAACTAATTAGTTCTCCCCATTTTAATTATATCTCTGTACCTGTATATACTAACTTTGAGTTGAGCTTTAACGTCTGCTATGAATTCATCCTCTACTTCATCCATCAATATGATATATTTGGAAATAATTTAACCATTATGCGATAAATGTAAAATGATATTCTTTAGTGAGGGTATTTTACCCTAGTCAATCATGTCAAGTAACTTTTAAGCGCCTTTGGTCTCTACTGTCATAGTGTGCAGTTAAGTTTGATTTATGATGTACTCTAGTCCTGTGTCCCCTAGATTTATATTACTCATTTTATTTATAAGTTATGAACTTTAGAATAGTATCATTGAATAACTGATCTACATGAGAAAAGAAATTAGAAATTGTTATATATGCAATTTTCAAAGAAGGGAACTATAGTAATACATGAACGCATGCAAGCAAGATCCATGACTGCCCACTCTTCTCTGTTTTTAACATATATACCCATAAATCTCCACAACTCTTCCTTTTTTGTTTGATCATTAACATGTACTATTTCTGCATCTAAATTCATTAATCTCAGACCTTTTATACTTTAAATAGTTCCAAATTTCCTCAGAAATTACTTGAAGTATAAATTGATGAAATAGTATTTAACCTCTTGCGAGATACTCAGTTTCTTCATAAATTTCTCTGTAAGTCTTCCATTCATAAGGCGCACCTTGCTTATCCTAATTTCTTGTGCCTAGGAATTTGTGGTTGGGAAATTTCTTCAGGGCATAGTTGAATAAATCTAGGATTGTTTGCATTCCATGGTAGTCTGGTCCTAAAACCTTGTCAGGGTTATCTTATACAAATTTAATTCAAATAAAAATTTTGTAGTAAATTAAATCTTTATAAATTTATATCTAGTTTTAAAGTATTATAGGAAGTATATTAATTAATAAAAATGTATCTAATATAGATTTCATAATGAGAATAAAATTAATGAAACTTTAAAAAAAACTACATAAATAATTATCTAATTTTTTATAATCTTTGTTGGTCATACAACTATAGAGAGATGTTTAGAAATTTTTAAAGTATCGTACATTAACTCATCTGAATGGCCATGTAAAGCTGGCTTGTCGGTTCTGAAGAAAGCGTATTAATAAGGTTATGATCTAGAGTGACAATGTCCCATTTTTAATATAAAAGATATTTAATTTAATTATCTTGATTTTTATTAAAACCTATTTATATAAGAAAATACAATTTTTTAATATATAGGATAATAGTTTAAATTAATTTCCTCGATTTATTTTTTATGTAAAATTAATCAATTAGTATTAGTAGGCTCCAAAAGACCACACCAAGGTTTTAATGAATTTTCCTCAATAAAATTTCAATTATTCCTAGCAAATTAAATTCCTTCTCATTTTAATTATTCTTAATATTAATAAATGGGGTTTAAATCATTTTTTTACCATCAATTATATCTTTGAAAATAAAAATAAACATATGCTTGTAAATAATATAATAATTAAAAAACAAATTAAACTATCTTATAACATTAAATTAATTTTTATGATTAAAGTATAAACAAAAATTAGCAAGCATATTTTTTTAATTTTCTTATAATTTCTTTAGTAAAAGAAGCAGCAATACTTAGAAATACAGAAATAATGGTATAAATTAAAAATATTTATTTCATTTAGTAGTAAGAAATTTCAATTTATTTTGTAAATGATTAGTAAACTATTATAGAAGCATTAAAGGATTATGATTATCATAAAGTTAAAATTGTAATTTTAGTTTATATAGAAATTTAAGCTTGTTATAATATTCAAATAGCAATTCGAATAACATGACTAAAATATTTATAAGATATTTATTCTTTATAAAAAAATTTCAAATTATATATATCTAGATCTTTTGCTCTAACTCCTTTATGTATTCAATTTAATATATTATTATTATTATTTCAAGAAAAATATATCAAATTAAGCTTAATTCAAAAATTTGAACTAATTATGAAATAAAATTTTGAAATAAAAAATGAAGTTAAAAGATATGTTATTAGAAATCATTATTTAAAAAGGAATTAAGATGAATTAATAAATCAGTTGTTTATCAGATATCTTGAATTTATATCAAAGTCATTCTAAATAAAGTTAATATTAAAAATATTATTTTTTATATACTAGATTTAAATGAAATTCAGGGATATTTTAATCTTTATAATATTGCATAATTTAGTTTATATTTTCTAATAATAATAATATATTCTACATCCAGAAATGAAATTATATTAAATTAACTATATTTTGTTAGACAAAATATTATTATTCATTTCTTTTTGGGGTTTAAAACAAAAATAAATAATTTATTTAAGAAAACTCTTTCTTATCTCTTATATTATTTTTTAAAAAATTAGAAGAAATAAAATTTCATTTTTCAAGAATTTCATACAAGTTTGTGATTAAAAAATAATGCTGTATAGATAGAGATATTATTATTTAAAAATATAATATTCAAATTTTTATTCTATAGAACGAAGATTATAAGTTTAATCCTTGATAAAATATTAAATTATACATCTTTAATGAAAAAGAATAAATGCTTCTTTAATTAAAATTAAATTATGAAATTATGTAAAAAATATGATATTAAATAACACTTAATTTATCTTATATCATTTTTAATTTTCCAATAGTCAATATCAATAAAAATATTCTAAAAAAATCTGTAGTAATGAGATTAAATAGACTCTTATAATATTCTAAAATCAATTAATGTATAAAAGTATTTAATAAAGTTAATTGATCTGCTGTTCAAAGTGCTGTCTGACATTGAATCTCTTGACCTTCATAGTGGGAGTGGCCAAATCGTTCTCGGGGCTGAAGGGGGTCAGGGTCAGCAGAATCTTCTTCACTCTCTCCAATCCAGTCAACTCGAAACTCTTCGCTGTCTCTTCCATCATTTTCAAGATTGTTTCTTTCACAATAATACCCGAATTATAATCTTTTAAATTAATTGCATTATATTTTAACTTAACTGAGAAAGTACCGCTTTACATAATCTAATTTAGAATTATTAGCTACTTCCTCATGCGTAATGTTTTATTTTCTTTTTTTCTCAATTATCACATATTTTAATATAAATGAATATCATATGAACAGTAATTTAATTGAATGATCTTAAAACATAAAAATTCTAATGTAATTATTAAATAATTTAAAAATTTTATGTAATCCTTAAACAAATTATTTCTATAATGGTTTAAAAAAATTGCATTTAAACTTAATATATTTTTCATTTTTATTAAAAAAATGTCATATTTCTTTTGAGAAATTTAAGATATGACAAGATATTTAATCCATTCATATTTTTACCTATAATTATAAATAATCTCAAATTGCTAGAATTAAAATTATTTTATGAGCATATTTTGATTTAGTTTTAATAATACACTTATAAAACTGTACTCTTATATGAAATGATTTCCTTCACAAATTTTCCATCCCATCATATATTTAATATGAATAAAATACGTTAATACTTCAATATTAAATATATCTGAACATATGGCTTTTTTATTTTTATAATAAAAATAGGGATATATAATTTTCTCATTCAATAGCGAGTTAAGATCGTCAGTGCTGAGGCCGTTGTTTTGAGCAATTTTCTTGATAACTTCGATTTCTGGAACTGCGATAGCTACTAAATACTCTCTAGTTGAGTCTCCGTGAATGTAGATTTGTTGAATGGCAACGCATTATCCATAAATGCTTTGAAGCTTTTCAGGAGCAATAAACATAAAATAATCAATAAATAAATTATACAAGTTATTGATTGAGGTAAGTTATATTTAAATTATATAACCTTTTTAACAATATTTTTATGTTTTGTTATTAATCTTATGAAATGTTGCCTGAATAATTATTTTAATAAAGAACCGAGTTTGTTTTCTTATATTTACTTATAAATTTTCTTTAATAAAATAAGACGGATTCATAATAAATTTAATATTTTTTATTTATTTATTTGCTTAACACAAAATCGATATGAATAATGTTTTGAAGTTTAAATGTACTTAAACATAAATCTGTAACTATATTTTTATAATTATTTTGAAAAATTTGTTAAAATTTGATAAAATAGTATTCTAAATAAAATATAAAAACAATTAAGTTTAACTAAAAATAAAAGATTAAATTTAATTAAATATAATCAGTAAATTTAAGGGTTTTAGACTCACCTTGTTGCAATTTGAAAATATTCTTGGCCCTATCAATAATCTAAACTTGACCTTGAGGCCAAATACTAGCAACATCACCTGTGCATAGCCACCCATCTTCTGAGAAAATTTCAGCTGTCTTTTCTGGGTTCATAAAGTAGCCCTTAATTACAGAGTTTCCGAACACTTACAGCTCCCCTCTAGGTGGATTGTCAGTGTGATAAAATAGTAATAAATTATAAATTTGATTATTTAAGTTTTAAATTTCTAGTTTAGTAGTTCATTTCAGGAACATCTCTAAGTCTGTACTTTTGAATTGGACTCATAATCAAAATTAAATTTTAAGTTAAGAATTAACTATGTTTACAGAATTATTTTTATTAATGCCGACATGCCCAAAAGTATTGTCTTAAGTATGGGAACATGCGCCAACGCAAGTTGTTTCAGTTTATGCATATCCCTCCATTATTTGTTAACTCATAGCAATTCTGAAAAATTGCAAAACCTTAGGATCAAGAGCAGCGCTACCACATATCATTGCGGTGACATTTATTAAATTATAGAAAGCTTATTGTTCAACTTAACTTCAAAATTTAAATTAATTTCCTCCAAAGATATCCCTGACTTTTTTGAATACTACTTTGTCATAGAAAGCATGATTTAACTCTCCAGTTGTTTTATAGTTGTGAAGCTTAGTTTCAACAGCCTTATTAAATAGCCACTCTGCCATTCCTCCCTTGGCTCTAACTCCCTCGTAGATCTTTGCGTAGATTCAAAAATAAAATAAAAAGATTCTAGTAAGAATTCTTGGTACAGCGATGAAAAATTCAGGCTTAAGGGTTTGCAAATCTTCAAACAATTTAAGAGGGTCTCCACTATAAAAACCATGCCCTGACCCATCTATTAAGGATTTTAAGATGTTGCATTACTCAAAGATATGAGCAAGAGGAAGGTATGTCAAAAATGCTATACTCATTTAATAACAATATTTTGTATGATAAACTTATTGACTTATCAGTAGTGTTCATGCCATTGTACTCTCTCTGATAGAATTATAGAATATAATTTAATTTTATAAGACCAGCGCATAGCCAGAAGAAGTTACTTTAATATTTAAATTATTATTTTTAAAGATAAGACATTCTTATGAGAAATCATTGCAGCTTTAGGATCACCTGTAGTTCCGGAAGTATAGCAGAACATATAAACGGAGTCAGGCTTTGGTTCTTCTAAGATAACTTCGGGATGTTAACTTCCCGCCTCAATTACCTCTCTGTATGAGAACAGTTTGATACCTACTTAAGAAGCCTCTTCCCTTTGTTCAGAAGTTGGTTCTTCAAAAACTACTATGAATTACAGACTTGGTATCTTATCCTCTTTCTTCTAAATTTATAAAGCGAATTTCAAAAAATATCATCAAATCTCTATGATTCCTCTATTTAAAGTGATATCAAATTATTTATTCTTGAGAGATAGAGTGAAATGTAAATTTTTTTGCTCGACACAAAGAGTAGTAAGTAGGGTTTAGTTGATCACGAATGAAAGTGCGCCTTTACCTAAACTGTCAAAGAATGGCACTAAAGTCACTCCCTGTCTCATACCAGCGATGCTTGCTACGACCCATTCTTCTCTGTTACGAGAATGTACTCCAATAAATTAATAAAATAGATAATAAACAATGAACCTGAAGATATCTCCATCAAAGTTCTTAGCTGGACTTAACCCCAATTAATGGATTCCTATTATACATTAGAATAAATTTACTCTTAATTTAGACCCTAAAGATAGTTTTTTGAGTTTAAATATACTGAAGTTTAAAAAAAGTTATAGGAAAAATTACTAAAGTTCATAATAAATTTAGTAGTTTACTATTTATTATTATTGAAACTGTGATAACATCTTTAAAAATAAAGAATTAGATTTTTAAAAAAGATTATTGAGAAATTTAATTTCTATAATAAGTATATCTCGAAAGAATGAATGAATTTAAATCTTAAATACAAAATTTATAGCTTAATTAAAATAAAAAGCACTTTTTAGTTCCTTGCATGTTATACTTTTATAATCATTAAGTTGCTATATTCACCAGCAATTTAATAGCGACATGCCGTATATTATTTAGATTAAAAATAGTCAAAACCCAGACGCTTTATAAATCATTTCTCTCTTTAATTTTTATATGACCAAGAGGTTTTACACAATAAATAGTTAAACTTTATGAGATATGTACAGAAATATGCTTACCAAATTCACTTCTATATAATAAATCCTTATCATATAGCTGTTACTGCTTTAGAATTTAATTGTAGAGTGGAGGAAAATAAAATCAAACATTCTTATGTTAAATACACAAGAAATAATTATCAGATATGAAATTCTTTTTTAGAAAAAAATAGAATTCTACCAGATTTATACACACTTTATATATAGCAGGCATATTAAGTAAAAATTTTAATCATTTTATAAGGAATTTACTATTTCGTACAAAATTATATTATATTAATTGAATTTAATTCTAAAATAATCAATTTATAACATGAAAAATAATTAAAATAGGCTTATCTTATTATATAAAGTTAAAAAATGTAACCTTTAAACGGATTTCTTATGGATTTTATTAATTAAATCTTTTAAATAAATAATTTAATTTAGAATCAAGATCAATCTAAGAATTATTACCTCTTGCAAACAAGTCGACTATTATAAATATTAACTTTTTTATTTCAAATTAAATAAAAATATTAAACTATGTCATAGATTTCCCTATGAGTTTTCCAAACATATGGTCTCCCAGGTTGACTCTCATCTCTTGTGCCTAAGAATTTATTGTTTGGATATGTCTTTATAGTTTTTTGGTAAATTCCCAAATAGTGCTGCATCCATTGAACTCGTCTGGAAGTATGATATCAGGATTATCTTTGTGCAAGATTAAAACACTTTATTTTCTAATTTATAAAAACTCATTTGCAACTCTCCATAAATTCATAATCAATTTCTTTTTATATCAGTTTTTAACTACTTTAATTTACTGAACCATTTTCATTTATTAATTATAAGAAAAAAAAATATTCTAAAACTTGCAAAATCTACTATAATATAGATAATTTTATAAAAAAATTATCAGCATTTTGTTTAGAAACTATTAGATTTATATATTAGAAATATACAAATAGAAAAATTATTAATAATAAATATATTAAAAGAATAAAGAGATTCGGAAATTAATTTAAAATTAATAAAACGTTGAAACAAAGGAAAGTAGACTTTTTTCCAAATATTATATACATTTTACGAAACAAGAAGATTAAATAATTACAATATATGAGAAAATTGAGGAAAAAAATTGAAATCATTAGAAAGCTGAAAATAGATGATCCTTTTTAGAAAAAACATACATGACAATTTGTATTTAATATCATAAATACTATTATACTTTAACTTGCTGCAAACTATATAAACTTTTTTGTTAAAATAAGAATAAAAATAAATTGAACTGAATTTATTGAGGAGTATTTTTAAAACAATAATTAAGAAGTTATTTAAGTCAAGTTATCATGTAGTTTATTAACCTTCAAGCAATTTTTATTCAATAGGACAATAATAGTTTATTTTCAATATTGTATATGAATTTTATGAAAATCAAAAATTGTCATTATCATTAATTAAAACAGACATTTATTACATTGTTATAAATAAAAATGGATCTGGTCCATCTAAAAGAACAATAGCATTTCAAAGCAAAGTAAGTTTTATTATCAATTTTTAAACTCTATTTCCATTAAATTTACTTACATTTTTGTTTATAGATACATACTAAACCTAATCTTTGAAAAATGAAAATAAAATAACTTCTGAATATAAGAACTAAAGGGAAAGTTAAAAATTCAAGGGATTTATACGATGAATAAACATGAATGCAAATTACGCGCTGGTAAACAATACATCACATTATGCATACAAAATAATTTTACATACTAGCTCCGCTCAAATAGAAAAATTTGAGAAAAACTATATAAATAAAAATGCACTTAAAAATAAATAGGGGACAGTTAGTAAATTATAGAAAACATATATACAAATGCTCTCGTTTTTAAGACATTTTATGCTACTAATTGTAAATATTATTAAGTTTTAAAATATACGGCAGTTTTTTGTATTTTTGATTTATACAATTTCCTATTCTTTTTTATTTTAGCAATAATATTTTTAAAGAAAAATTTTTAAATTTTCTTGAAAAATTATTATTTACTTCTCAATTAAATACGAATATAACCAATAAAATCAATAAATTATTAATTAAATAATAGAGGGTTTGATGTGACTATAGAAATATAAAAAAGCTCATTAATATTAAATTCTTGGTAATCTTAATATATTTTAATTTATTTCATTAAAAGAATTATTTTTTTTAAAGTAAACACGTAATTTTTTTATTTCTTTCACTTGCCAATTTTATTTCTATCTAATTAATGAATTTAATTTGGAATCGCAATCATTTAATTTTAATATAAAATAAAATATAGTTTGAGATAATTTATTTTGCTTTTATAATTTAATTTTAAATTAATTTTAAAATAATATAGTATAGTATTCAGTCAAAATAGAAAATAAATAGTAAATGTAAAAATTCTTAAAATACAAGTTAATTATACATAATTAATTTTCTTAAAATTATTATAATTATTTTTTATAAATTTACTTGATTTTTATATAATTATATTTATAATGGGCGCAAGTAGTAAATATTATATTTTTACTAATTCGGCCCATTTTTATTATATTTATTATTTATAATACTGATTAATATCTAATATACTAAATTAATTTTTTAATTTATCAAATTACTTTTCTAATCAAATGAAATGTAATTTATTCACAGTTTTACATGCTTATTAACTAATTTATTTTATATGTTGAAATTTAATAATTTTAAAGATTTGATACTTTTATTAGCAAATTATTTAAAAATTATACATGATTTTATATCGGAATAAATGAAACTTAACTTTGATTAAAATTAAACTTCATTTCTATTATTTGAAATTAATAAACATACTTAAAGATAAAAATTTTAAATATAAATATATATAATGGGCTCAAGTAGCAAAAATAAATAAGTATAAATAATTTAATTCACAATTATATATAATTTTATTATTAATCAAGCAAATTCCTAATAAATACTTTTAAAAAAGTTTAAATTAAGTATATTATAGATTTCTTTATATTTAAGCATTATTATATTCACGATTTTATCACTATTTTGACTGATTATTATTGCCTTAATAAAAATTAAATATATTTTAGATATTTTATTTCTATATATAGAAAGAGTTTAATGAAAACAGTCTTCAAGGGTTTTTGGGGTTTGTATTTTTAATTTTAATTGAATTGTGAATAAATATCCAAAAATAATCAAAATATTAATAATTTGAGAAAAAAAAATATTTTGAAGAGAGAAAACATTGCTGTGTAATAAAAATTAAATATTAAATAATATTAATTTATAAATTGTATAGGAAATGAATACTTTGATAAGTATAAATTAATGAAATATTTTAAATTTATACTTAAATAAATCTAATCTTTATTATACAAAAACGAATCAATCTTATATAATTAATTTTTTTATAAATAAATATAACTAAAATTTATTACTGATTGAAATATTTATCGTATTTAATATAAAATTTATTAATTTAGTATATAAAGTAAAATTAAGCATTTAAAAACAAACATAATGAAATTTTCAATTAATTTGATTTTGCTTAAATTCAATTAAATAAGTGTAAAAATAAATATGGTAATTCTAATTTTTAATGAAATTTGTAAATTTTATAAATTTATTGATTAGAGATTTAGTATCCCATTGTTTTAATTGATTTACATTAATTCTCTAGAATGTCCAGGAAGTGGTGTCTTATCTTCTCTAAAGAAGGAATGAACTGTTTAATTAGGAGATCAATTAATTAGTCTATTTATATATTTCTTAAAATTTTGAAGAATATTTTAAATAATTTTATATAAAATTTGGAACTTTTTTCTCATAAAATTATTGAAAAATATAAAATGTTAATGAAGGCAGTCTCATTTTATGTAGTTAAGTATAATTATATTTAAATGAAAAAATAAGAATTTTTAAAATGAAAGATTCAAAAACAAAGAAAATAAATTTTTGTAGAAATTTTTTTAAATTTTTAAGTATTAAAATTTAATCATAGAATTTAAGAATTTATAATTTTGAAAATTAAATATAAATATCCCATTACTTAATTCGCGTTGTTGGTTGTCTAATTTTAACCCATCTTACTTAATTATCTTGGAAATGATATATATCTTTTAACTTAATAAATAATTGATATTATTTTAGTGAATGAGTGATTAACTAGATAAATACAGTAATTTTATAGAAATAGGACAAATTTGGCAAAATTATATAAGAATAGGAGAGAAGGATAGTTTGGATTTTCACAATAAAATGTTAGAAAAGTATAGTATTTACCAATTGAACACTAAATATATATAATTATTGAGTTTGAAATATATTTAGAGCTTTACTCAATGGAAGCATGGAATAGAATGAATATCAAGAAGTTACGAGATTTTTTAATTTAATATACGTCATTTCACATTAATTGACTTAATTGAATCTGATCAACTATATTTTTTTAATAATTAATTTAAATATTTAGAAACAATTCATCTAAAATATAATAAATTATACTTCATTATATTTATAGGAAAATATAATTTATAGTTCAATTTAAGAAATATTTTAAATAATAAATCACTTCAATTTTTATCTTATTTTTGTTTTTTTAGTTTATGACATCCCTATCGATCTTATCCAATATTTCATTCAAGATATAGTTAATTGATCTGCTGTTCAAAGTGTTGTCTGACATTGAATCTCTTGACCTTCATGGTGGGAGTGGCCAAATCATTCTCAGGGGTGAAGGGTGTCAGAGTCAGAAGAATCTTCTTCACTCTCTCCAATCCAGTCAACTCGAAACTCTTCGCTGTCTCTTCCATCATTTTCAAGATTGTTTATTTCACAATAGCCTCATTCAAGAGCTAATTGAGATCCTCAGTTAAAACCTGGTGCTATTATTTTAAAATATTACTTTTATTATTGATTAAATCAAGCATTTGACATTCAAATAAGAAGAAATGATATAAAAAAATTAGCAAAAATTGGGATATTATTTTATTTACAAATACTTACTTAAAAACTTGCTTAGTTTATTGTAAATTTGAATCAAATATTCATAGTTAAATTGAAATAATTTAAATAACTCTTTTCTAAATTAGAGATAATTACAATTTCTTTTAAGTTATTTTGGAGTTAAAGTATTCAATCCATTTCTCTCAGCAATTTTCTTGACAACTTCAATTTCTGGAACAGCAATAGCAATCAAATAATCCCTGGTAGAATCTCCATGAATATATATCTATGAAATAGCTACGCATTGACCATAGATTCCCTAGAGCTTCTCAGGAGCAATGTACTCTCCTTGCTATAATTTGAAAATATTCTTGGCCCTATCAATGATCTAAAGTTACCCCTGAGGCCATATAGATACTACATCCCCTGTGCATAGCCATCCATCTTCTGAGAAAATTTCTTTTGTTTTTTCGGGGTCCATAAAATAGCCCTTAATTACTGAATTTCCTTAAACTTAAAGCTCACCTCTAGGTGGATTGTCAGTGTGATAAACATAAATATATGACTGACAAATCGATTTATTAAATGTACACGTTTTTTATATAATAAACTTTAATAGTTCATCTCTGGTACATCCCTTAGCCTATATTTAAGAGCAGGGTTCATAATCAAAATTTTAAGGAATACAATAATTTCAGGAACAAGAAATGAATAATTAAATGCCAACGTGTCCAAAAGTATTATCCTTTGTGTGTGAACAAACACCTACACCAGTTGTTTCCGTTTAGGCATACCCTTCCAGTATTTACTAACTCATAGCAATTCTGAAGAATTGCAACACTTTGGGATCAAGAGCAGCACTACCGCACACCATAGTGGTAACATTTAAATATATTTATTTAAATAAAGGTAAGATAAAGATATAGAATTAATACAAAGTAAATAAAGATTATTTATTGATTTCCACCGAAGATATCCCTGACCTTCTTGAATACTACTTTGTCATAGAGAGCATGATTTAACTCTCCAGTTGTCTTATAGTTGTGAAGTTTAGTCTCAACAGCCTTATTAAACAGCCACTCAGCCATTCCTCCCTTGGCTCTAACTCCCTCGTAGATCTTTGCGTAGATTCAAAAACAATTAATTTGATCGATAAATCTAATTATTTTAACACTTGAATTATCTCAAAATATATTCTAGTTAAAATCCTAGGCACAGCAATAAAAATAGAAGGCTTGAGGACTTGTAAAATAAATTATTTAAAAATTGTTACCATAGTATATTATTTACTAATTTATTATCAATTAATTGTAAATCTTCAAAGAGCTTCAGTATATCTCCACTATAAAATCCGTGTGGAGACCCATCAACCAATGATTTCATCAAATTGCATTATTCAAAAATATGTGCGAATGGTAAGTATAAATAAAATTAAAAAATCTAAAATTTTTTAAAAAATTATTTATTGATGCATTTAGTATGATAAACTGACAGAATCCTCTGTTGTTTCTACTCCATTATAATTTCTTCTGTAGATTTTTAAATAGAATTATAATATATTATTAATTTTAATTTTAGATCAATACATGACCTGCTGCAGCTTTTAGAAAACAATTTATTATACAGATATAACTGAACAATTAAGCTATCATGTTCTTATGAGAGATCATTGGCACCTTTAGGATCGCCTGTAGTTCCAGAGGTATAGCAGAACATGTAAGTGGAATCAGGCTTTGGCTCTTCTAAGATAACTTCAGGATGTTATTTTCCCGCCTCAATCACCTCACTGTAGGATAAAAGTTGGAGGCCTAGTTCATGAGCTTCATCTTTTTGATATTAAAAATATTTTTAAATTAAATTGCTCTTAACTTGGATTCTCAAATACGACGATGTGTTTAAGACTTGGTATCTAATCCTCTTTCTTAAATTTAAATGATTCATTTCAGGTTTACTAAAGTCTAAAGGTCTACTAGTCAATAATTTAATATTTCTTGAGAGTAAGATTATGTTGTAAATTCTTGATTTCAACGCATATCGTTGTAAGCTGTGTTTAGTTAATGACGAAAGAAAGCCCATTTTTCCTTAAGCTATCGAAGAATGGCACAACAGTCACTCCCTGTCTCATTTTAATACTCTAATATATTGAGAGTATTATTTTATAAATTTCTAAGCCTCTTAGAAAAGGTAAAATATAGTTAAAGGCATTTAAAATTAAATTAATTTAATTTTATTGATTATTTACTTTATATCTATAAACCCCAAAACGTATGTACACATAGAATTTGTAAGTTGATAAAAAGTTTTAAGTATATCGATAAATAAGGAAATTTAAAAGGACAGAATTTAACTTAATTTGAGGAAGCCGATCTCGAGAATGCAAGTACGGTGAAAATGGGAAAAATTTCATGATTTTATTTTGAGGCCATACTTACCAGTCTTATAGAGTTTGACATGCTGATCAAGAATATATGGGGTTTGTACCCTGTTGACCGACTAGGGGCGAAGTTTCACCGTTCACACTATTTGTGAGGGGATGCGGTTTTTCCTCCACATTTGAATTAAGTTTGAAATTTATTAATTAATAATTACTACTTTAATAATTAAACTTATAATGGAATCAATTAAGTGCTGAATCTGCGATGGCTATCGCACTTTCTTTATAAGCAACGCAACTCACACGCTCCCCACTAACTACACTGCGCTTTGTGTGCACTTTGAAGAGCAGCTCGAGTTATACATTCCCGTGTCATTAAAAATATGTAATTTCACTTTTTTCATACTTTTCGTACTTATTTAAGCGCTATTTATAAACAGAGATGTTTGTTACACTCAATTTAACATGCACTCTCGCTAAATGCGCACTATTAATGTACCTACACTTTTTTTAATACTCGCTATTTTTATATGATTTAAGTGTAAATCACTTAAATAAACTATTTATAATTCACGCATGTGATTAAGGGGCCCTAACAAAATGATATTTATTTCTATTTTAAGTTCAATTAAACATTTCATTTATATAGATCATTATTCTATACCTTAAGTCAGACATTTTATTAAATATGCACTAACTAATTAAATATTAGTAAGTAAAGTAAATAGCTATAATTTTCGCAAGTTTTATATTAAATCCAATAATTGTTGAGATATTACTAAATAGTATTACTATTGTTAACAAATGTTAACAAAAATTAGTAGATATAGATTTTTCAGCATTTTATAAGCATTTATTTCAATTTATAATAATTAGAATTATAATTTTTAATTAAAAGCATTATTATTTTTTGCTTATGCTTTATTTTTTTATATAATTTAAATTTTTATTTGCTAATATTTCATTCAATCTCAAACAATTATTTCTTTATATTTAAATTAAATGCTTTAATTTTTACTTAAGAAGAATAAATTTGATTATTTATAAGAAATTATGAATAAAAAGAAGGAGTTTTTTTAATTTTTAGGAAATTAAGAATTAATTAAAATAGAAAAATGCTGGCACTTGTCGGTCCAGCTTATATATTTAATAATAAAAAATTACTTACTTTAGATCACTGCTTCTGTCTCTTGGAGGCCTCCTACTCTTGCAATGCTTGCTTGTTTCTTGTCACCATATTGATCATGTTGCTCTTTGTTGAAATCATTTGTGAATCCTCTGTTTCATCATCTGAAAAGGTACTTTACTTTTGACGTTTCTTAGTGGCTGATTTCTTTTGCTGTTTAAATTGATTCTAAGTGAAAGTGTTGGTGGAAGAATTTCC